>JAQQSW010000572.1:19460-36365 GCA_028646575.1 Pseudocheirus occidentalis | reverse complement strand
ATGAGAAGCTACCTGAGCAATATTAGTCCCAAGTCCATATTCAGAATAGAATTGTCTCACCTTTCCAATTCAACACACCCATCCAAGAAACCTGAAAGAAGAAAAATCTAAATCATGAATGTGCCTGGTTACCCTCACTGCTAATAAAAGGAACCATGAAATATGGATGAACTTTAACCTACTCTGGAAGGAGTTTCACCTCAAAAAAAACCAAAATTGTTAGAAATGGTTTACAGCTGAAAGATTTAAAGAAAAAAAATGAAAACTATTTTAAATGTACTTTAGCAGAGTTGTATTGTCAACCCAATGGCTACTATTACAACAGTTTCCTTCATGTAGTCATTTCTTATTTAAAACATCTTTTTCAAGAGTTTGGATTTATTAAACCCTAAGTTCAAACTTCCAGACTAGAATAGATGTCTTCAAACGATGTGCTATTATGGTGTAGCTCTTTTGGACATGTATCTACCTATAGGCAGGATGGTTTCAGTGGTTAGATGGTAGCTCTTGGAATTAGGAAGAATGGCAATTAGATTCTGCCTTGCTTCTTTCACATGCTAACCCTGTGATCATGAGCAACTCGCTTAATTTCTCAGTACCCCTGAGAAACTCTCCAAGACTGTACGTTTATAATGTATTTCCAATTTGCATTGATGGAAGGAGTTTCCACATGAGGAGTCTCAATAAGACCACAAGTTCCAACCAAAATAACAATAATAAACTCTTAGATAAAGAGGATCTCAAAGAAACATTCTTTATTCTGTTAGCAACAACTATGAAATACTCATAAAAGGTTTCCAAGACATCAGGAAAGAAGGGTAGGATATAAATTTCTGAGGTACTAATCATGGGCAAAACTGTTTCAAAGACTTACTTTTTTTGAAACTGTTTAAAAGTATCATAACACCCATCGTGCCATGAATTAGTCTTTTTAACCCCTTCCTCACTAAAGTGATGCTTTCAGTTTAGCTTATTGGTAAATTGGTACTTCAGGGGATCATAGCTCCAATTTAATGATGGAAATTAAATAAAAAATGAGATTTACTTTATAGGAATTCATCCTGCTGCCAACTTGGCTAGAACATCTGCTCTATATGCCAATGATAAAGTTTCAGGAGGGATAAAGTACTTTTAGAAAAATTATTCTGCCACCTGTGTGACCTTAACAAGGCACCTGAGCTCCAGAGGTTCCTTTCCTTATGTCTACCATAAAGAAGTAGAGCCCCAGAGGGCCTCTTCAAGCTCTTGTGTTCTTTCTTTTCCAGTTATTATTTCAGTCATATCTGACTCTTTGTGACCCCATTTAGGATTTTCTTGGCAAAGATTCTAGAATGGTTTCCCATTTCCTTCTTTGGCTCATTTTTTTTACAGATGAGGAAACTGAGGCAAACAGGATTAAATTACTTGCCTAGGGTCATACAACTAGTAAGTGTCTGAGGCCAGACTTGAACTTGCAAAGAGGGGTCTTCCTGACTCCACAAACACCACTGCACCACCCAGCTGCCCCTCTTGTGCTCTACATACCTATAAAAAGTACAAAATACTAACATCAATGAAAGTTTTTTCTTTAGAAGATCATTTAGATTAGCATTCTTAACCTGAGGCTATGAACTTAAAAAAATTACAACTGTATTTCAATATAAGTGATTTCCTTTTGCAATTTTATTTAAATTTTTGTAATTCTTTTAATTTTTGTAATTCTATTTAAAAACATATTCTGAGGAGTCTAAAGGATTCATGAAGAGGAAAAAAAGCTAATAAAACCTGGTTTAGTCTGGATAACTTAAGAAAAATGTTCTTATCCAGTTAACTGGAATGTAAACCTTTGAAGAAGTCCATATTTAATATCTGAATGGAAAGAACAAACAGTGATATACTAGATACCATCAAAGAGGTATGACTACTGGAACATAGTGTCTGGTACATAATAGGTACTTAATAAATGTGTTTGTTTGATATTGAATGATTGAAGGAAAATCCAAAAGAAAATTCAAAGGGTAGGTAAAATTCAGTTCAGTAGGAAGGAGGAGGCAAAAGGAATTAGCTACAGGAAACTGGGGATTCTCACTGTGTTTTAAGAACAGTGGATATA
Organism: Pseudocheirus occidentalis; assembly: GCA_028646575.1. Lineage (NCBI taxonomy): Eukaryota > Metazoa > Chordata > Mammalia > Diprotodontia > Pseudocheiridae > Pseudocheirus > Pseudocheirus occidentalis. The sequence continues at coordinate 34,273 of JAQQSW010000572.1, read as the reverse complement.
TTATTACTCTCACTGGAGTACAGGTTTCATGTGGCAAAAAAAAATCAGAAAGATAGGAATACAGTTTATATTTCAAAACATGAGACAGGGTACTATAATCCAGGATTTTCCAGAACCATCATTCTGCAAGTTAGGGAAGAAGAAATCTGGGTGTGGGTTGGGTAAAAAAAGGGGGAGAAGAATTTGGCAAAAAAAGATTCCAGTGGGGACAGAGAAATACTTAACAGTGAGGAAATGGGAGCAAGGGGACAACTGGGAGAAGGCATGAGGATGCACAGCATGGAATTAAGAAAAAAGATTTCAGTTTTTAAACAAAACCCAGAATGTAATTTGGGCTGAATTCCAAAGCCTTTAGAAATTCCACAATTAATGCAGAAGATTACCACCATCTCCTTTCCAACACTGAAAGAGTTTTCTAGAAAGACAAATTAGAACAAGGAAAAAGGTAAAGAGACAAAGAGTCCTGATAGGAGCATGGGGATAATTTCAGCTTGATTCCAGGGCACTGAGCTGAGGCTATAATACCAAAGTAAACTGTTTCTGTTAATAAGAATAGGAACCACAATGTCAAATACAAGTACATTTATTTCCTTACATATGTATACAGAAGAGGTAAGTATGAGCAAGGGGGAGGGGGAGAATATGTTGACAAAACAGAATAGTGTTACAATTATTCCACTGTATAGTTTGCATAGTGTTATTATTAAATATTGCAAATAAAGCTAAAGGTAAATAAAATGTCACGATATATTTTGAAACAGTTCATGATATAGTGGCAATATTTTCTGAGCTGAAAATCGGGAACATGTGGTAGTTAGGAATATCCTAACAAGCAAAAAAAAAAAAAAAAAGACTTTTTTTTTAAAGCTACATTAAAAGTGGATTTTCTTCAACTTGAGATTGTCCCCCAAAACAAGGAGTACCTAGTCACCATCATTGTTTGGAACACAGAAGACTGAGTGATCTTTTTAAGTAACATATAGAGTATATATAATATACAAAACATTATCTTTTTAAAATGTGAAAATATGCCATTATTTATACATATTTAAACATACACATTTTGGTGGAAAGGCAAGAAGGAAATGTTTCAAAAATAAATAATACCTTAAGTTCTAAAACTATAGTAAAAGGTATATTTTGAAAAGTCTAATAAAAAAATTAACTAAATACAATGGTAAAAATTCCAAATAGGAATTTGTGTCTTTAAAAATTCTACTTTCTAACATCACTCTTTCTCGCTACAAAGTCACAGAATAATTTATTATGAATCTGATTTCCATAAAATCTGGCCAACCTCTTTGACATGTTACCCTCTCCTTATTTGTTTTTAAAGATTATTAGACAAAATGCAATGTTTTATACCTCCCTGCATTTTAATAAGTGCATATTAAAAAAAGAGTGAATGTCTTTAAAAGACATACTTGTAAAGCAATCTGTTTCCAAAAATATAAATATTCCTTTAGTTCAAAGGTTGAAACTAAAAGAAGTTTTAGTCTGTTAAACAATTGTAATTACAGCACTTTGTAACTCTACATTGAATTAACCTAAATTTTGATATACTGATCATTACCAAACCACTGCTGCTTCATTTGGTTTTATGTAAAACATAATTCCCCTCCTTCTAAATGACTCCTTTGAGCTTTCAGATATCAGGCCATTGGAATCCTTTGGTTCTATTTTCTCTATAGTGACTGTCTACAAACATACCTTCCCAGGAGTAGCTGGAACACAGTCAGAGAGGCCAGAAAGGAGCAAGCGTGCATAAAAGATGAGTTCATATGAATCCACAGCCCCGACTGCTGCTGATTTGAACCTGTTGCTACTTAACAGTGAACTGGATGACAGGATGACGTAAATATTAAACACTGAAAAAGATAAGCTGATAATAAATCTTTCTGAAGACAAGTTCACGGAGCCAGAAAGGATGAATGAAAGTGCTTTTGTTCAAAAACAGAACCAGGGAGATAGAAATGAGCAAACTAAAATAGACACATGAATATTACAATTTATTTTTAAAATATTTTTAAATATGTGCCACCGATTACTGGAGCCATGACTATTAACAGGACATAGCTTCAAATACTTCTCCACTAAAATGGCTTTAAAATGTCTCTTATTTTCATTTAAGTGAATGATCTCAACATTGTAAATGTCCAACATGTTAAAATAATTCACATTCAAAACAAATGACTTCTACCACTAAACTGAAATAATTGACCTATTAATCCAGGCCAAACATTCCAATGATTCCAAGAAAATAGACAAGCAAATAATTTTTTTTCTCTTGCATTAGTTATAGCATCTCTTTGGTATCTAACATATAATCAAAAACCTTAGAAATGAGAGAGACAGAAAAAAAAAAAACCTTCTAAGGGTCCATTGACCTATTTGCCCAAAAGAAATCAGGTTTGCCCCATGCTTGACCAGGTAGTTTCTGGGATTTCACTACCAAGTCAAAATAGGCTGGTTTGGGACAGAAGGTACTAGTAGCTATTTATTCAAATGTACCTCCAGAGTGTAAGCAGCAAATGCTTCAAATGTCGTGGCAACTGGTTATCATAAGGTTTGTTTAGTGGTTAATCATCTAAAGGAAAGATTGCGATTGAAAGTAGTCCAAGCAAAGAGTGGGTCAAGTAAGGTTTCTGAAAGGTCCAAGATAGATGAGGAGAGGACGAAAAGAACAGAGTTAGCAAGCCAGGCTGGGATTAAGCCAGGAAGTGGCTTAGAGAGATCTAAAGTCATGTTTAGGTGGGCACTCTCCCTCCCAGCTTAAAGTCAGTCCCACTCCATGAGAAATTCATCCCAAGAATACTCAGAATTGGGTAAGGTTGTATCTTTGGAACAAATGAAGAGCTCCATGGGGGTCAGGAAAACAAACACCTATATCCCTATACTCCACCCTTAGTCTTTGGGGCTTTTGTTGTCCATTTCCACCCCCCAACCCCCAACCAAAGGTGGAGCTTCAGCTTTTTAACCAGAGATTTCCCAGAAAATATCAGCTTTTGGGCTGCCTCATGATTCAACTTAAGGTGGAACATTCCAAAGTTCAAGACTTTAGAGATGAGATCTTTTAAAAAGAGAAGGCAATTTCCTAAGCATTGTGGTCTATGGGATAATAATAAGGATGATGAAATCAGGCATACATATGTAGCACTTTAAAGTTTGCAATTATATCACCTGATTCTTACACTCTTTTGTATTAGGTGCTGCTATATTTATTTTATAGTTGAAGAAAATGAGACAGAGTTTAAATGACTTGTCTAGGGTCACGCAGATAATCTCTGAGGTCTCATTTGAACTCAGGTCTTTCTGCCTCCAGGCCCAGTGCTCTATCCCCTATACCATACCTGATATCCATATTTTTACTTAAAGGGATTATATGGGAGGCGGCCAACTCCTTTTTAACAACCTCTGTTGCTAGACATAAGCAAGCTATACCTAAATTTTATTTTAGAAATTTCCGACTATACTCTGAAATGGGGACATAATGAGTCAAAGAGGAAAAATAACCTTTTTAGATAAAACTCCCAGGATTAAACCCCTAAGAGCAACTGATGGTATGAATCTAGAATCTATTGGGTGAGGGGGCAGTCCTGAACCACTTAACACAGTTGCTAAGATTACATTTGGCTCTTTTAACAATGTGCTCTATTTTTTGATATGCAAAGGTAGATATCATGAACTAAATACATCTTCAATTTAATGCCTCACTGCAGGGACTGCATATCTAGGGCAGTTTGAGAAGTGAATAAAGCTTCCCTGAAAATTCTTGCACGTGTAATTTCACGAAGGCCTTCCTCTGGATATTGTAATATTTAAGAAATAATGTTACAGCACAGATGCTTTTAAATCCTACATCTCTAGGATTATCTCCATCTACACTATTATTAGCTACATTACTTCTTACACATAAAACATTATTAGTACAATGACAGTAAATGTCACATGTGGCCCTCTAGCTCAAGTGCAATCCTTTGACTTAATACAAACTTCACAGAACAAATCCTCTTAAAAAAAGGATTTGTCCTATAAAACTTGGATTCAGTCAAAAGGCCACACCCAAGGACCTAAAAGGCCACAGTAATGGTAATTAATTTGAATTTTAAGACCCTTTTTTGTATTGGCAAGTAAGCAGGTACTTATTTTAGCCCCGTTGTTTCAAGTTAAGCAAAGGCAGCAGATACTTAGGGTTTAATAATTGATCAAGCCACTGTTGGGGAAACTCCTGTCTCCTGTTACTGACATAATAGGAAGAAGTTGGCTGAAACAGGATGCTAATGCTGTGTGTATATAAGGAAAAGTCCCAGGGAGGAACAGTCAGAATTTCTTGGGACAAGAATCTGATGGCAGAACAGCTACAGAACAAAAATGAGAAGAGAGAAAGTCAGAATTTCCTGAGAACCTGTGGTGGTGGAGCTTCTTCTGCACAGGAGCCCAGGAGCCTGAAAAGGAAAGCACCTCCCTCTCTCCCCCTCACCCTCCCAGGCCAGAGAGAAAGATTTTGATTTTGAAAACCTGGGTGGAGTGACTTTGATTCTGGGAGCCAGCTGCCCAAGGACTGAGGAAGCATGACTGGGATATAGGGACTTTGTCTGTTTGTGGCTTGGTTGAGTCTTGAATTCCCAGCAACAGAAATTGTGGGGAATTTGAGACGGACTGGACACTGTGAACTTTAGGGTGCAGCAGGACCTACACGGAGAGCTGGACAAGGACCGGGGAGCTGTCTGCCTTTGATCCCAGAAAAGGGTAGGAGCTGGGAGCATGGAAGGGGATCCAGTGAATTTGAGAGACCATCCTGAGTCAAGCTGAAAGAAGACTTTACTTGGATACTGTATACTGACTGAAGAATTGTAAATTTACTAGAGACCTAGGGGTGGAGGGTCTGTGTATTTTCTAATGATTGTACTTAGTGATTAATGATACTTAGTAATTGATTACTGAATAACTGACTGACTGAGTTAACTTAGCTGCTCCATGAGTGGAAGACTTGGACTATTGTACTTTGAGATGACTGAATGAGAAGGAGGAAAGCCTCCTGAGGAATACCAGATGATTATTCTTTGTTCAAAACTTTGTGGTCACTATGGTGGAAACTATGTGGCCATTTTAATGATAAGCTGTTGTGAATACCATATTGTGATTTTCTCTTACAAGTTGTAATATTGTCAATGCTGTACCTTGATTTTCTGTGAATGTTTTGCTTTGATTTGTTATGGAACAAATAGAATGTTCACTCAACTGTGTAATCAGAACCTTAAAAGCTAAAAGTAGCATTCTTCTGGAAAGATGCTCATGTATGGCATTACAGCCACATGTGGCCTCGAGCCTGCAGGTTCTCCACCCTTGCTTAAACCTATATTTCCAGCTATATAGTGTGGTGCTTCCCTTCACGAACTGTTTTCTAGGGCATACTGGCCTAGTTGGTGTTCCCTGTGTATGACATTCCATCCTCTTAAGTCAGAGCTTCTGCCCAAGCTATTTCCTATGCTTCAAATTCTTTCAATAAGTCTTCCAATAAACAGCTACTAAACACTTACTTTGTGCCATGAGCTTCCTCAAATCAACTCTCTGAGAACTCCCAGATGCCTTCAAGGATCAGATCAAGCAAATTCCTCATTCCTCCCAGTTTTTAATGCTTCCCTCTCCCAATAACTTGGGGTATATTTGTGTATATCTTATACTTATTGATCTGTAAGCATATGGCATCCCTACTGTGGAATGTGAACAAACCCCTTGAAAGTAGAGACTGGCTCATTTTTCCAAATTGTTTCTTTAGCCCCTAGAAAAGTACCTGGCACATCATGTAATGGGTGCTTAATAAATTTATGCCTACCAATTACTCATTGACAAACTTATTTAGAACTAGAAAAGCAGGAAAAACTATCCGCTTTTTGCATACTATGGAGTGATGAGATTGTCATTTACTAATAGTAATTTCAACAACTTTTTTAATGACAGATAGTATGTGCACTATAAAGTATGCTGGACTTTGGATCAGAAAGATCTAAATTCAGATCTTAACCTTAACATGTACTAGTTATGTGACCACAGACAAGTCACTTAATCTATGTCCTCATCTATAAAATGGGGATGGTAATACCTATAGTACTTTTATACACATGTTCATTGTGAGGTTCAAATGGGATATATTGTGTTTTTTAAACTTTAAGAATGTCATAATGTTATTTATTTCTCAACCACTAAAACTTTTATAGTTTATATGTTATTTTTGTCAGAACAATATAAAGATATCCAACATTCACTATTCCAGCTAAAATAAAATGAAATATATTGAAATACACACACACAATTTACTTTACAAGATATTTTATAGACCATTAGTTGTTGCTGTTGTTTTAACAATGATCCAATAATAGATCCCTATTCCTACTATGATAATTATCACCACTTTTAGCAATACCGCTAGCTCCAGTGTGTTTCCAATCAGTCTTTAGTCATACTACAACAACAAACAGCCTCCCAGTAATTGTCTGCAATATAAGAGGATAGAATTTCATTGCAGACAGGAAGACAAAATGTCACCTGGTCCTCAACCAATTTTAGCTAAGTAAATATCATAATCTGTTGATGGGCATTTTTTTGTAGCCCTGTGTAAATTGATATCCTTCCATCATCAAATCTACCAAATGAATGAAACATTGTCTACCAAGTAATCAGACATTTAATTAACAGGTGGGCTCTATTTCCACTGGCAGGGTTTCAAAGTTTCTGAATGTTGAAAGTCATGGCATCACCTTTCTAGTGTCATGGTCCTCTTTGAGAACAAAAGACAAAGAAACAGTAGTAACGACCCACCCTGTGTTTCATAAAGAACTGGCAGATATAATTCCTTGTGGTTTTGTCAGTGATTTCTGAAAAATCATGGAAAATGTGAAAGGCAAATTTCTGGTTTACAAATAAGAGGAAGTCAGCAAACCATAACCCAAGGAGCTTAAGAGTAAAGCTGGATTGTACATTAGGAGTCCTCTAGTCCCAATTCCCTCATTTTACAGATTAGTAAAATTTAAGTCCAGAGTTTAAGTGACTTACCCAAAGTAGTAAGTAAGAAACAGAGTGGGAATTCAAACCCAGACCCTGACTGCAAATCTAGTAGTCTTCCCATTGTACTTCTCATAATATCACTTCTGATCCCAAATTAAGTCAATTCTAAAATACATTATTTTTTTTTTTTTGCTTTTTGGAGGGCAGTTGGGGTTAAGTGACTTGCCCATGGTCACACGGCTAGTTTTTGTGTTAAGTGTCTGAGGCCGGATTTGAACTCAGGTACTCCTGACTCCAGGGCCGGTGCTCTACTCACTGCGCCACCTAGCCGCCCCTCTAAAATACATTATTAAAGGAATTATTAATTAATATAAGAACTGGTAGACACAAATAATCAATATGATGGCAGACTAACCTTATTTCCATTTTTGATAGTTACTAGACCAGTTTTCAGATGAGGAAACTGAGGCTGAGAATAGTTAAATGATTCACCTGGGGTTACAAAGGTCATGACTATCTAAAGGAAGATTTGAATATGTCTTTCTGACTTGAATTCCAACACTTTATCTCCTGCCCTATATAGCAGTTCTTCTAGAAATGAAAGTAATTAAATGGAATGGACAGTGCATTTGCACCTGCACTTTGCATCCAACTGAAAATTACTAGACCAGATAATTAGGTAAATACTGTTGATATAAATTTAACAAAGCTTTTGACAAAATCTTTAATGTTGCTCATGTGGAAAATATGCAGTAGATGGCAGCAAAATTAGGCAGATTCAAAACCAGTAGAATGGCCAGACCCAAAGAATAATCATTCGTAGTCTGACATGAAGTTAGAAGAAGGTCTATCATGAAGTGCCCCATGGATCTATACTTGGTCTTATGCTACTTGACACTTCTATCACCTTCATGGCCAATGGAACAAACTGTTCTCCTCTGCCCATTCTTCCGGGGAAAAGTCCTCACATGCTTGAAATAAACATCCCCCTAACTCATCAATGGGTATAAATAATGTAAGGATAAACTTTGGAGTTATCCAAAAGAGTCTTGGGAACTCCTTCATTTGAGATCCTCGAGCAGGGGCTCAATGACCACTTTAGATGTGCTATTCTTATTGAGATATGAGTTGGACTATTTGGCCTCTGAAGTTCCTTCCAACTCTGGGACTCTGATTCCATGAAGGTGCTGTCCTGGATATTTATATTGGTCAACAATAATTTATTTATTTTTGTTATATGAGTATACTATATAAGGACATAAAAGAAGTGTAAGACACAAATCTTGCGCTTGGAGAGCTTATATTCTGGTTGGAACAGTAGAGAAAAGAAAGAATACATGACCAATTACAAAGGAACACATCTATAACTATAGAATAATGTCATTCAAATAAATACATATGGTGAAATGATGAGTGCACATAAAGTCAGGAAGAACTAAGTTCAAATCCTACCTCCAAAGTTCACTAGTTGTATGACATGGGAAGTTACTTAACCCCTCTGAATCTGTTGCCTTGTCTGGAAAATGAGGAAAATAATATCTCTAGTGCCTACCTCATAGAGCTGTTTGGAGGATCAAATGAGATCAAACACTACTGTAAGAAATCTGGGAGAGCAAGGAATAGTTTATCTGTCAGATTTATGGACAAGGGGATATTTTATGACCAAACAAGAGTTAGAGAGCATTATGAAAATGCAAAATGGATAATTCTGATTACATTAAATTGAAAAGTTTCTGTACAAATAAAGCAAAAGTAACCAAGATTAAGAGAGAAGTGGAAAATTGGGAAAGAATTCTTACAACCAGTGTCTCTGATAAAGGCCTTATTTCTAAAACATACAGAGAACTGAGTCAAAAAACTTGTATAAGAATACAAGTCATTCCCCAATTGATAAATGGTCAAAGGATATGAACAGGCAGTTTTCAGAGGAAGAAATTAAAGATATCTATAAGCATATGAAAAATTGCTCTAAATCACTATTGATAAGAGAAATGCAAATCAAAACAACTCTGAGGTACCACATCTCACCTGTCAGATAGGTTAAGATGACAAAACAGGAAAATAATAAATGCTGGAGATGTGGAAAAATTGGAATACTAATGCATTGCTGGTGGAGTTGTGAACTGATTCAACGATTCTAGAGAGCAATCTGGAACTATGCCCAAAGGGCTATAAATAAGTACATAGCCTTTGACCTAGCAATACCACTTCTAGGGTCATATCCAAAAGAGATCATAGGGATGGGAAAAGGACCCATATGTACAAAAATATTTATAGCAGCTCTTTTTGCGGAGGTAAAAAACTGGAAATCAAGGGGATGCCCATCAATTGGGGAATGACTAAACAAGTTGTGGTATATAAATATAAAGGAATACTATTGTGCTATAAGAAATGATGAACAGACGGACTTCATAATAACTTGTAGAGACTTATATAAATTGATGTTGAGTGAGAAAAGCAGAACCATGAGAAATCTGTACACAATTACAGACTCATCCTGTATGTGACAACTAGCTTTGACAGATTGGGCTCCTCTCAGCAATGCAACTCCAAAAGTCTCATGATGGAAAGAGCTATCCACATCCCGAGAAAGAACTACAGAGTCTGAATGCAGATGGAAGCAAACTACTTGCTCTCTTTTTTGGTTTGTTTTGTTTTGTTTCTTCTTTCTCACTGTTCACTCCATTGATTATAATCCTTCTTTACAACTTGACTAATGTTTAACTTGAAGGTATTTGTAGAGCCTATATTTGACAGCATGCCACCATGAGGAAAAGGGGGAAGAAATTTGAAATTCAAGGGATTGTGGAACTGAATGTTGTAAACCAAAAGTAAATAAATAAATTTAAATTAAAAAAAGAAAAAATATAAACTAAAAAAAATGAGAACAAAAACAGTACTTTTTAAACCACCAAGTTATATAGCTATCTACTACTTTTGTTAATAATAATCCCAAAAATCATTTCAGTGAACCTGCCTCCCAACAATATGAACTTATATCCTGATGCTTTTTAACTAATTACAAAAAAAGTTACTTTGTTCACTTGTGCAACTGTTCATAGATTATTCAATATAGAATAGAAATTGTTCTGTGTCAATTTTATCTGAATTCCATAAAAATGATAAAAGAGGATTATTATTACTATATAATAATAATGATGATGATGAGTCCTGCCTCTGGGATATAACTAGTCCCAGGGCAAGTCACTTAATCTCCCATTGTCCCAGGCAACTCCATAAGATCATAGGTGGTAGAAAACTTTTGGTTCTACTTTGGTTAAAAAAAAAATTCTCACCTGAAGCTCCCTACACTAATGGAAACACAGGTCAATACAAAAATTATTATTGTTAGTGTTATTAATTCCTTTTTTTTTTTTTGCTTTTTTTTTTTGGAGGGCAGTTGGGGTTAAGTGACTTGCCCAAGGTCACACGGCTAGTTTGTGTGTGTGTGTGTGTGTGTGTGTGTGTGTGTGTGTGTGTGTGTGTGTGTGTGTTAAGTGTCTGAGGCCGGATTTGAACTCAGGTACTCCTGACTCCAGGGTCGGTGCTCTATTCATTGCGCCACCTAGCCGCCCCAGTATTATTAATTCCTAATGACCTTTGGACAAGGTAGGGATCAGAACTAGACAAAGACTTAAGTTAATACGTATCATGTATACACAGATATTTTACTGCAGACTTCAATAAGGAGATGGCACTGCCAAAGAAATACAAAGTTTGTCAAAGAGAAACTGAGGTAGTAAAAAAGCTCGTCTACAGGAAAAATAAAATGACAAAGCCCTCTGAATTTTTGTAGAGAATTTGTAAATACCAGCCTTAGTTAATTTAAAGAATGTAATAAATATTGAACCCATCAATTAATCACAAAAGAAACAAGGATTTCTATGATGGTATGTTTTTCCACCATAACATTTATTAAGTTTTCTTTGATGAACAGTCTGACAATTGTGTTTGTTTTCTGTATTTCACAGGATTGTAGTACACTTTATTTAAAAACAAGTCTGAACCTTATGGTTGTAATAAAAAAGCAAAAGGAATTGTTAATATTGTACAGCAATGAAGGACTCATGTGAGTGAATGAGAAGCCATTTAGGGGTAGGCAGATTTCATAGATCTTAAGTGAATTTGTTCAAGGAAATGTAGTATGGGACTATGTTACTCTAGTAACTGTAGTAAGGGACTCTTATGAGATCTATCTATTCAAAGAAGTACTAGCATTTGTTACTTGTATAGAGAAAGATGTGACAAATCAAAGAGGCAATAAAAAAACAGTTAAAATAGTGCAATTTACCTCAGAAGTCAATAGACATTAGCCCAAGTGCCTGCCATGAGAGTCAAACCCTGGATCACTTAAATAGCAAGATATTGGATACTCATCTCACAGTCAATGTCCTAATATATGCTAAGACTAAACAGTACAAATATGAAATAACATACACATGAAACAAAGTCAATCTAAAAATGTACTTTGAAAAGGCAATTTTCAGTTACTGACTGACTCTACCACACAATGTCTGTGTTTGAGTGGTCGTCATAAGGCAGAGGTTTGTGAACCACTTGTTGGTATACCACTCAATGGTATAAAAGCAGGATTCATGTTTAAGGTAATGGTTAGAGCAGATGATCATTTTTCACGTCAGGACTCTATGACTCATGTCCCTGAACATCAATTGCCACATCTTAAGTATAATGATACTCATACTGTTCATGTCACAGGGATGTTAGGAGAATGGCATGAGAGAATGTTTCTCCCAGGGCATTCTGTCTGAGATGTAATATACATACAAAAGAGAACAGCCTTTTCATTTTATAGATGTGGCAGCTGAGGCCCAGGGAGATTTGACTTACATAAGACACAGATAGCAAATATCAAAATCGAACCTTGAACTCAGAACCAGTATTCTTCCCATTGCCAGTGGCAAGATGCATCTGGTAATAGGAGTGATGCAGTTTAGCAAGTAGCATCAATGATTCTGCTTTTATAAGCATGTGGTAGATTCTCCCATAGTACTTTCCAATCACCAGTATCATTTGTTAGACTTAAATAATAACTTTTCAACACTACAGAGAAAGGTGGGGATTATACTAACCTAGGCATTCACCTAACAATTATTGAGGGTAGGAAAGCTGTCCAAACATATATGTTCTTACTGACAGGAAACAATAAATGGTAAGCAGTATAATACTGTGCAGTTCCTACCAAACTTCTGAATACAGAACATAAACCATAGTTATTATGCTCACCAATAATTCATATACCAGATCAACTGAAGCATTTTTCGGTTTATTCTTTTCATACTGCCTCCCAAATAGAGTCACCATTAAGACAGGTCCAGATGTACCATTCTTGTTTACTATGCGTCCATCATTTAAAACCTAACCAAAAACAAACAAAAAAAAATGAGAGTTGCTTCCAATAACAATAAAAAGTAACAATATCTCAATACAATATTATAAACAAAATATCTCCAAACTCTTGAACCAAAAAACTGCTGACAAATGGGTTAAACTGGTTTATAGGTTACAGCCAGGAATATTAAAATTGTCAACTGTTAATATGTTATAATATATAAGACATGCCATTTGTTAACTGTTAACATATAATGTACAAAATATGCTATATGTTAACTGTTAATATGTATTACATATGGGAGAAAACATAAATAAAAACAATACCAGGCATCTTATGACAAAACCACCGTAACTAACACAAGTAACCAAAACAAACTGCTAAGAAAAGTGGAAAGCAGAACGGCAGAAATTAAGCACAGACCTATATTTTAAACTGTATTACACAATAAATTCAAAATGGATATGTGACATCAATTTCAAAGGCTATTCTATAAAAAATTAAAACAGAAACTGATCATGCACCTTACATAGCTATGGGTAGGAGATGTATTCTTAAATCTCCAAGAGACAAAGGCAATAATTACAGATAAATAATTTTGTTTATATGAAACTGAAAAGTGTCTACAACAAATGCATCTAGGACAGTGATTCTCAATCTGTGGGTCGCGACCCCTTTGGGGTCGAATGACCCTTTCACAGGGGTCACAGGGGTCACCTAAAACCATGGGAAAACACATATTTCCGATGGTCTTAGGAACCTTCTCTATCTGTCTCCAGGTGGGTCCGCCCACATGCAGACACACCCTCATACACCTATTAAAGGGTCGCGGCATTAGGAAGGTTGAGAACCACTGATCGAGGATATGAAGGGAAAAGGTCAAATAGAAAAAAAAATCTTTGTATCAAATTTCTCAGATAAGGATTTGTTATCTAAGACACAAAGATAACTAACAGATTAGATAGATAGACAGATAAATGGACAAATAGATATGAGTGGTCAATGGATATAAACAATTTTTAAAAGGAGAATTTCAAATTAACAATCATATGAAAGAATATCCCAAATTACTAAAACTATTATTAGTAATAAAAATGCAAATCAGATCAACCATATGATTTCAATTCACATTCAGCAAACTGGCAATGATAAAAGATAAGAATAGTAAATGACAGAGGAAGCGATTACCTCTAGAGCATACAGGGTAACAAGCAAATATTTTTTTGGAGGAAACAAAGCAGTCTATATAAACAACTTGATTTAAAAGTGGATTATAAAATGCACTATAAAATTATAAAATGCATTCAATGACTTATTGCTGAAAATTTGGAATAATTAACTTACAATCTTCATTTTTTATAACAAGTATTGTGATTAAAACTATTGAACTTACAGAACTGTCTAAATTTAGTTACCATTGTAGTCCACATGACCACTTGTGCTACAATTCTCTGAAGATGCTGTCCCCTGATTTTCAGAGTGAATCCCCTACTAAAACAGTTTACACCTTGATTGCTCACCTGACCCTTGGGCTGCCTACAGTATTTCACCACGTCACAAATACCCACCAATTCATTTCCAGAAAGTATTTTCAATACTATTCAATAACTGATACCCAGAAGACAGAATACACAGAAGAGCCCCATTATCCCTCCTCAGTAACACACATTTCAAGAAAAACTGAAAATGTTGCCCTTTGGTAAAAGAATAAAACAGTGAATAAAAACTTTATTATAGATTATAACTCTCTTTCAGCATGTTTTAGATGAAAAAGGCCATTCATAGACGGCCCTGACAATGATGTTTGTTTTCATGAACTAGATAATTTTAAATGATAATGGAATGTTGATACTGTGTTTATATTTCATAGTACCCTGTTTTATGAAGCCTCAGATGTAATAGCTCTTTCTCAAAATTAAAATAATCACTTTATATTCAATATGCAAAATAAACCAAAATTATAATTTAAGAAAATGAAACCAAGTGGAAATTACATTTAATTGTTGATACAATTTTATAACAATATTTTCATATTAAATTTGTATCACACCTTGTTTGTTGGCACTGTTAAATACACACAAATACAAAAGGTACAAAATTAAAATATTCAAATTCTAATATAATGCAATGTAATAGATGACATATTACATAATATGAGGTGGAGTGCAAGCACACTTTCGTAGTAACTGTCTCTCTGTCCCTTCTTTAAACGAGAGACTTTTACAATTTAAATTGATTACATGTATAATCATAACATCAGTGAAGAAAGTGGCTTATTTTGTGAACTGTTACAACTTTACTTTCATTTACTCTCACTGAATCTGGCTTAGGGAAGAAATGGCATAAACTCTAAACTGGGCATCATGCCACACAAGAGAATACGGGCATGGGGATGAAATGCAGGATGACGGAGGGGAGGGCAGGGTCTGGGGGAGGGATGCTGGATGCTCACACTTCA
>JAQQSW010000572.1:0-18960 GCA_028646575.1 Pseudocheirus occidentalis | reverse complement strand
GTATTAGACTCAAGTAAGGAAGACCTGAGTTCAAATCCTGCCTCAAACACTTACTACCCATAACTTTGGGTAAATCCCTTCATCTTTCAGGGCTTCTGTTGGACAATACAGCCTTTAAGGTCCTTTCTAGAGACAAACCAATGATTCCATGTTGTTCGTTTGGAAGATGGTAATGCTGACCCTGTGTGCCTCCTTCATGGCGTTGTTGGGAAAGGACATCTCAAACTGATAATGCTTCCTGAACTTGAGTCACTATTGACACTTTAACTGGAGCTTAGCCCCTCCCCTACCCCCCTTTTCCTCTTGCTCCCAGAGATTCAAATATGGCGCCTCCTGCTCCCAAAGACTCAAATGTCTTTGAGTCGTTTGAGGGGAAAAGGGGCGGGGCAGAGGGAGGAGCGGCAAAGGCTACATTCTGATTGGCTGGAGGTGGGAAACTGACCACCATAGAGCCGGGAGGAATTGAGGGATAGAAGGTCTATTTGAAGACCATAGAGATTCAACACGGACAGGAGCGCCCACCTCCAACGTGCGCTGGGAACTCCCGCCGCGTGCCTGGTTCTCTGCCTCCTTCCCCTCGTGGCGGTCAAGCTCAGGTTGTTACTAGGCAGCCAAATTTTCTTCAGGTTAACTCCCTGGTAAGGTGAAGTATTATTTCAGCAAATATAAGGGTAACAGCTCTCCTGGGTGTCCCTCCCTTCCTCTTCTCTCAAATCTCCTCGCTTTTCTCCAAATCTGTGCGTCCTCTCTTCTCTCGCCTCCTCTCTTCTCTCGCCTCCTCAGAACCCTTCAGTTTGATGTCTTCCCTACTTCCCTCCCCTCCCCCATTTCCCTCCCCCACCGCCCCACCCTTCTTCCCATCTTCCACCCCATGTTTCCATTTCCACCACCATTTCCAGTTCCCCATCCCCACCTCCTCAAACCCTTTAGGCTGCCTCAGTTTCATTACTTTAGTGCCAAACCCGTTAGCTATCCATCAATTAATCATTTATTTCCCGTCTCCCTCTCACTGTGGGGGGAAAAAAAGGAAAAAGGAAAACAAAACCAATTTAACAGCTATTCATCATTAAGCAAACATAGGATCGTATTGGACATGTCCAAAAAGTGTGTTTTAAATTATACGTTTTGTATCCATCTCTGTCAAGAGATGAAGCATCATCAGTCCTCTAGAATTGAGTTGATCATTGTGTTGATCAAAGTTATTAAGTCTTTAGAAGTTGTTTGTCTTTACATTGTTGTTATATAAATTTTTCTGGTTCTGCTCCTTTCACTCATCAGTTCATACAAATCTCAGATTTCTCTCAAACCCTCCCTTTTCTCATTGCTTATTGCTATATGCCCATATAGCATATTCTGTTCAGCCATTTTCTAATTGGTGAAAACTTCCTTATTTCTAGTTCTTTGCTACTACAAAAAAGAGTGCCTATAATTATTTGTGTACATGGGGACCTTAGTAAATGCTTGTTGACAGGATTTTTGACTGAATGACCTCCCAAGTCTTAGTTCAAACTTATATGCCTTTATGATGAATAGTACCACTAATCCTTTTGTAGTTATCCAAATGCCAACTTGCATCTATTACCTCAAAACAAGAGTGAACATCACATGAACAACAAAAATAACAGACAAAAAGCCTTAGAATTTGAGAGGTTGGGAAAGGCTTTGTATAGAAGGTGGGATTTTAATTGGGACTTAAAGGAAGCTAGAAAGATCAGTTGATGATGAGGAGGGAGAACATTCCAGGCCTGGGGAATTGCCAGAGAAAGTGCCCAGAACCAAGAGATGGAGTGCATTGTTCCTAGACTAGCCAGGAGGCCAGTGTCACTAGATCAAAAAGTTCTGACTTCATGGGAAGTCAGGGACACAGGGTATGGGGTAGAACTGGAGAATCCATTCTAAGCAAAGGCACGTTAAGGACCACATCAGTGTCACTAGAAGGCATCTGAATGATAGGAATGAGGAAGAGGTGAGAAGAAGGCACTCATGGTGAATGGCCTCAAATTTTACTGTATAAAAATGGGACAACATTCTCACCTGAAAAAGTAGGGGGAGGAGAGGAAGCTGTGAGAGGTTTGAGCAAGGATAAAAAGATTTGGAAGAGCCACTGTGGAGAGCAGTATAGTGAGTTGTTAAGGCAGGTGTAAAATAATTTCCTTGCATCAGTGAGGGCCCAGCTGATGTGCTTTTCTTCACTTTTGGTGACAAATGGTGGAAGTGAACTAAGACTGAGACTTGACTGAATACACTGGCAAAATGTTAAGGGACCTAGGAATTAAAGAGAGGATGTCAGTGTAGAGTTGAATTGAGTCACTGAGGGGTCAAGATGGGGGAAAGAATTACAGAAAGAAAAGTGGCTAGTGAAAAGGAGATGGTTTGGGAATTTGAGGATTGGGGGAGATATGGAGATCATGGTAGAGAGGAATAAGTTTTAATAACCGGAGACAGAGAGATTATTGGCAAATCTATTGGCAAAAAGCCAATAGATTGTCAGATAAGGAAATTTTTGAAATATTGAATATGGAGGTGGTATATTTGTATGTATTCTAGAAAGATCAAAAATATGATTATCTTTCTGTGTTGTGGAGGAAGCAGTACATCATGGGAAGTGAGTATGTTGAGGAATTGATTGGCAAGTGTGTTTGAGGGTTTTTTAATAAAGATTATGTAGTCTACTGCATGAGAATGAGGAAGTCAGGGACACAGGGTATGGGGTAGAACTGGAGAATCCATTCTAAGCAAAGGCACATTAAGGACCACATCTAAATGTGGGATGGAGACTAATAGGAGTACATGAAAAGGAACACTATTTGATAAGTACAAACAAGTTAGAAATGAATTGTGCAAGCTATTAAATAATAAAATGATTAATTTAGGAAGATTAAGTATCAGTGTTAAAGATAGAAAGATAAACCTAGAGAAAGGAAAAATAATTTGTAGGCTATTTCTATTGATAAATTCTTATAATCTAAAAAGATACAAGATTAATTGCTATGGAAGTAAAAATTAAGATAAGGGCATGAACTATGATGGTTTGCATTGGGAATGAAAAAGAGGGAATAAATGCCAGAGACATTTTGGAGGCAAATTTGATAGTATTTCCAATTCAGTTAAATTGATTAGATGAGGAGATGAGAAGGAAAAAAAAGAAAAATCAAAGGGGACTCTGAGGTGTGTAGAACATCAAGACTGAGGAAGCTATATACCTTGTGTTTCTGTTAATAGAAATGGAAACTTTTCAGGAGGAATGAGTCAGTTTTGGACATGGATTGCTGTCCATAATAATTTGGGGTGGAAGCAGGATGGTACTAGAGGCAGCAACATAGCTGGACTTTCCCAATATTCTTTTCCAAATAACATTGGGATAATATCTCAGATTGGATTCTGGAGCAGCAGAACCAACAAAAGATCAGGTGAAGACATTTTTCTAAAACAAGACAATTTAGCAGGTCAGCAGGAGAGGTCTGTGACATTGGGGTGGGAGCTGGTCTGGAGCACATGCAGTAGTGACACCATTGGTGGGCCTTGGAGGGCACTGTGACAGCAGCTGCAGCAGCTTTGGAAATTCTCAGTCCAGAAATGGATCAGTCTTACAACTGGTCGGAAAGATTATAGGGGAATCTGAGCTGGCACTGGATACAGAACTGGGTACTTGTTTGGCAATTCTATTGTCCATGTATAATTCTGGGTCATAGTTCCAGGGCAGAGAAGAGCACTAGTACTTACAGATGCAGGAGAGAAGGGGCCCTGGTTATAGTCCCAAGTCTTACATGAGTGCTATGTAGGGGAGTAGGGGCCCTTCCTCAGTAAAGGCCAGAGCACAGACCAGGAGAGCAGTGACCACACCTCTCACAGGATCACACAGCCTTAGAAGCATCAAAATTTTGAAAAACCTCCAGAGCTAGTTCTGAAAACAACAGGACAAAAAAGTCTGAAACTTGGGATAGCGTCTCCCCATGCCCAGGTGAGCAGAGCCTAATGCTTCAGGAGTGGAGAAGCTGTGACTTTCAGGAATGGAGAACCTGCAAGTCTTTGATTTAATAATGGGCCTCACTTGAGGACCTAGAGGGCCACATGTGGCCTCGAGGCTATAGGTTCCCCATCCCTGGTTTAAAATTTTTTTAAAATTAATTTTAAATTTAAATACAAAATGAGGGGGAAAAACTCCTTCATTTCCATGTAGACAGCAGAACATAGAGGGTTCAATATAAAACCATAAATTTCCATTTCAGACTGTTTACTTTTTTTGGAAAAGCTGTGTAATAAATACTACACATTGTTTTCAAAGTTACCTGGCTTTTCTGTACTTCCTCCTAAGTTTTCTTTTGTTCTCTGCTGTGCACTTTTAATTTTTTTTCTCCCTTCTTCCCCACCCTGCCCTAGAGAAGGCTACAATTAAAACATGAATACAAATACACATTTGTGTATTTAAAACCATACTATACATGCTAATAATTATTAGTTTTTTTTCCAGAGGTAGATAGCAAATTCCTTTATTGGTTCAAGTCTTTCCATGTTTTTCTAACCAACCAAGAGACTAACCTTAGCATAAAATTTAAAGTCAAGAAATAGATTGGAAAAATGAGAAAACTATCCCAAAACCCCCCCAAAACTTAACTGTAAAAAGTAACTGTGGTGACAGGGAATACCAAGATGCAAACTCAGAAGACAGCAACATGAAAACAGCCATAAACAAAGTCTCAATGAAAAATGCAGATTGGGCACAAGACCAACACAAATTCTCCAAAGCATTAAAGAGTAAGAGTGGTAGAGGAAAAACTGGGGAAAGAAATCAGAATGATGTAATGATGAAAAGAAAATTAACAGTTTAAAGAGATATAAAAAATACTGGCTACAATAACACCTTACAAAACAGAATTAGCCAAATGATAATAGGCACAAATGCTAAATAAGACCTTAAAAATTACAAATGGGGAAATGAAAGATTGTCTCTCCATGAGACATCAAGAAACAATAAAATAAAGTCAAAAGAATGAAAAAATAGAAGAAAATGTGAAATATCTCATTGGAAAAGCGACTAGGAAAATGGATGAGGGAGAGATAATTTAAGAATTATTGGACTACCTGAAAACTATGATTGTAGAAAGAGCCTGGATATTAAATTTCAAGAAACTGTCAAAGAAAACTGCCCTGATATTGTATAATCAGAGGGTAAAATAGAAACTGAAAGAATCCACCAATCACTTCCTTATCAAAATTCTAAAATGAAAACTCTCCAGGAATATTATAGTCAAATTCCAGCACTCCCAGTTCAGTTGAAAATACTGTAAACAGCAAGAAAGAAGCAATTTAAATATTGTGGAGTCAGAGTCAGGATCACACAAAGTTTAACAGTTTTCACATTAAAATAATAGAGGGCTTAGAATATGATACTCCAGAAAGCAAAGGAGATGGGATTTCAACGAAGAATACCATACCCAGCAAAACTGAATATAATCCTTCTAGGGGAAATAAAAAGAATATTTAATGAAACAAAGGCCTTTCAAGCATTCCTGTTGAAAAGACCAGAGCTGAAAAGAAAATTTGACATCCTAACACAGTGGTTCTCAACCTGCAGGTAGCAACCCCTTTGGGGGCGGAATGACCCTGTCACAAGGGTCACCTAAGACCATCGGAAAACACCTATTTCTGATGGTCTTAGGAACTGAGACACCGCTCCTCTATCCATCTTCAGGCAGGTCTGCCCACTTGCAAATATGCTTACATATGAGTATTAAAAGGTCATGGCATTAGGAAAGTTGAGAACCACTGTCCTAACACAAGACTCAAGAGAAGCACAAAAAAAAAAGATAATCATGAAAGAGAAATCATAAGGGACTCAATAAAGCTAAAGTGTTTATATTCATGTATGGAAAGATGATACATGTAACCCTTAAGAACTTTATCATCATTAGGGCATTTTGAAGTCTACATAGATAGAGGACATGGGGTCTAAAAAAAAAATGAAGGGGTGAGAGAGAGGTATGCACTGGGAGAATAGAAAAGGGAGAGATAAAAATGGGGAAAAATCTCTCATAAAAGAGTTGTGCAAGGAAGAGCTGCTTTTACAGGAGGATGGAAAGATGGGGGGGGGCGGGGATCGTGGACAATGCTTGAACCTTACTATCATTGGAATTGGTTCAAAGAGGGAAAAATAACGTACATACACATATATGTATGTATACCTATATCTATGTGCATATACACGTACACTCACTGCTGGGTATAGGAATTTATCTTACCCAACAGGGAAAAGGGGTTAAGTGAAAGGAGAGAGTGATAAAAGAGAGAGCAAATTAAGAGAGGCAGTGGTTGGAAGCAAAACAGACATTTGAGGAGGGACAGGGTAAAAAGAGAGAAGGATAAACAGAAGAAAATAGCGGGAAATATACAGTTAGTAATCACAACTGTGAATGTGAATGGGATGAACTCACCCATAAAATAGAAGGGTATAGAGGAATGGATTAGAAACCAGAATCCAACAATATGTTGTTTACAAGAAACACATTTGAAACAAGAAGTCATACACAATTAAAATCTGTTATGTTTTAGCTGAAGTAAGAGAGCCAGGGAGAGTGATCATGGTCTCAGACAAAGAAAAAGCAAAAAGAGACCTAATTAAAAGGAATAACCAAGGAAACTACATTTTGTAAAATGGTACTGTAGACAATAAAGAAATTATAAAAATTTTTACAAGTTTCTCTGGTAAAGGCCTCATTTCTCAGATATATAGAAAACTGAGTCAGATTTATAAAACATAAAAGCCATTTCCCAGTTGATAAATGGTCAGAGGATATGAACAGGAAGTTTTCAGGAGGAGAAATCAAAGCTGTCAATAGTCATATAAAAGAATGCTCTAAATAATTATTGATTCGGGAAATGCAAATTAACTGTGATGGACCACCTTAAATCTATCAGATTAGCTAATATAAAAGAAAAAAAGTATGATGAATGCTGGAGGGGATGTGAAAAAATAGGCACACTGATACATTGTTGGTAGAGTTGTAAACTGGTCCAACTATTCTGGAAAGCAATTTGTAATTATGTTCAAAGGGCTCTAAAACTGTGCATATACCCTTTGACCACTACTCAGTAATACCACTACTCAGTCTATGCTACAGCAAGATAAAAAAAGAAAAGGATCTATTTGTACAAAAATATTTATAATGCTTCTTTTTGTGGTGGTAAGGAATTAGAAATTGAAGGAATTAATTGGGAAATACCTGAACAAGTGGTATATGACTGTGCTATAAGGAATACTTTTGTGCTGTAAGAAATAATGGGGGGACGGTAACAATAAAAGGATTTGTTCTGTAAAACTCAGACTTGCATCCATGGACGTGGAAAGCCACATGTGGCCTCAGAGGTCATAGGTTCCCCACCCCGTTAGATAATCCAATCAATATAGTGATTCAAGATAATTCTAAAGGACTAATGATGAAAAATATCTCGACCTCCATAGAGATCTGATGAATTCTTAATTGCAGATTGATGCATATTTTTTCTTGCTTTTTTTCAACATTTCTAATATGGAAGTATGTTGCATAATTTCACATTATAATTGATGTCATGTGCTTGCTTTCTCAGTGGGTTGGAGAGAAACTGGAGGGAGAGAGAACTTAGAACTCAAAATTTAAAGAAAAGACTGTTAAAAATAAATAATTTTTTGAAAATGTAAAAAATAAAAGAATTTGACCTGGAAACCCATGCAACCTTTCAGTTCTGGAGAGACAGGGAAGGAAGTGCTGATGGTAATATATGATAGAACAAGACCAAATAGCAAAACTTAGAAAAGTGATCCATTAGAGTGAACAAGCATTTTAAGTGCCTACTGTGTGCAAGGCAGAATGTCGTAGTATTTTTTTATAAATATGTATGTAATTAAATCCTTCCCCAACCTGAACTAGGAGCAGTAGAACTGGGAGGTGTGTGAAAAATGTGGTGCTAAAACATCTTCACTGCATAGAATAAGCTGAGTTTGCCAGCAGTTTGGGTTTTGAGGTAGAGTTGGTTCTTGGCATTGTCCAGTGGTAGGATGACTGGGTGAAGATGGTAATAGGATGGATTTATTCTGGGCATCGAAGATCACTAAGATATATAATTGAAAACTGTATTTCGAAGTCATCGACTCACATAGTTGTTGCTTAATGATAACTTGTACAATATTTTTTACTTAGTAACATGCTATAATAAAGGTTTTCCCTCATTTTATATGTATGCACTACATGAGTTTGTTTTTCAGAAATCCTTGGACAACATCATGCTTCCTTCTAAGTGGTGGAATTATGTGGCAATTTTTGCTCTTTGTGCCTTCAAAACCACTTGTCTGGATACCTTTACTGCAGCTGTATATGAGCATGCAGTGATAATACCTCCTGAAGATTTAAAACCCCTTAACCGGGAAGGAGCCTTAAATTTTATGAACAAAAACATGGACATTTTGGAGCAAGCAGTTATATCAGCAGCAAAGCAGGTACTTTTTCCTGTTACTGAATTGTAGAGTGAGATCTGGACTCTGCAACCTTCACCGAAGGAAAATGACCAGAAACAGAAGCAGGAAATTCACTTATGGTTGCCATTGGCTATACAGTACAGTATACCTCATCTGGTAAAGGTTTGTCAGTTTTAGTGTCTATGGGCATAACATCAATAAGAAAAGCTAACATAATTTTAGGTTGCATTAAAAGGTGTGAAGTTCCCTCATGTTGGGAGCATAGTTCTGTTGTACTCTGTTCTGCAGTACTGTATTAAATTCTGGGCAACACAATTTTGGAAGGACTTTGATACGCCAGAGAGCATGGAGATGAAAGACAGTAGCATAACGAAGGGGCTAGAGTTCATGCCAAATGCCAAACAGCTGAAGGAGTTGGGGATATTTATCCCAGAGCAGATAAGAATTTAAGGGGTACTTGATAGGTTTCTGCAAGTATTTGAAGGAATGCCTTTTGGAAGAAAGGTTAGACTTGTTTTGACTGGTGCAATAGGACAGAAATAAGAGCAATCTGCAGAATTTGCAAAGAAGCAGATTTATGCTTTATGTCATGCAAAATTTGCCAACTATTAGAATTACTCAAAATGACATAGGCTACATAGGAAATGAGATCCCATTAACCTGCGGTTTTCAAGTAGAAGCTGGATGAATATATGTCTGTTATTCTTATTCAGGGATGAGTTGGACTACATGGAGGCTCTGGTTACTTCCAACTCTGAAATTCCGTGCTTCTGTGAGTGGAAGGGGAAATTAATACTTAAAAAAATAAATTTTTATAATCAAATTTTAAAATTAAAACCCTGATTTAGTGAATATTATGTAGTTTCCAGGGATATATAGAGAAAACTTCTATTTGTCAGTGCCCCTCACCCCAAATAACATTAATTTCCTTAATAGTTGAATTTTAAAAGTGTGTAGAAATTCAGTCATTACTAGGAACCACAGATAATAGGGCTTAGATGTTAAAAAAGACCTCAGAGATTATCTAGTTCATTGCCCTAATTTTATGAATAAGGAAATCAAAACCACAGAGGTGAAAGGTAAAAGGGCAAAGGTCAAACAAGTAGCACGTTAGCATAACTATATTCTAGAACTAGAGCTAGCTTAGGTTTTACATCATCTAAATCCAGTAATTAAAAGCAAAAAACAAAGCTATATGACATTACTGCTAAGCTTTTGTATAGGAATTGAGTTTCTTCATAAAATTCAGGGATTGGATAATGTGATCTCTTCTAACTCTTAAAAATCTACAAGTCATAGAATCTGAGTGAAAAATAGAAGAGACAGTAAGAAAAGTAATTGGCACAGGTATTGTGTTTGGGCTTAGTTTTAGAGACAGATAAATGATGAGACTGCTGAAAGAAAACTGATAAAGGAGCTGATGTGGCACCAGGGTGGGTGTTATTTAGCCAACATAATTACTGTCATGAAGCTTATTTGGGATTGTATTAATTAAATTTATTTTCAACAGGGTGCACATATCATTGTGACTCCAGAATATAGTATTTCTGGATTTGTTTCTGATAGACTAAGTATTTATCCCTTTCTGGAGGATATTCCACACCCACAGGCGAACTGGACCCCTTGTATAGACCACAACAGGTATTAAATTGTACTTGTTTGTATATTATTACAAATATTTGTATATTATTAAACTTGTCTGTCCTCAGACCTTCTTTTCTTTATCCTTTGCATCATTTTACATTGTTCACAGACCTCTCTTCTCAATACTGTCTTTTCTCTACACTGTTTTCTCTAGGCTTTTCTACCTGTTTCAGTATTTCTCCTTAGTCTCTTTTACTAGATATCTTTATCTGTATGATGCTTTCTAGCTATGGATTTACCTTAAGCCTTGACCTGATCCCTTTTCTCTTTTCTCTCTATAGTCTTTCCTGTGGTGACATCTGCAACACTTATGGAATAAATTATCATTTCTATGCAAATAAATCCCTTAATCTTTGTCAACAGGCAATCAGCAGCTTCATGAAACTTAAATGAAAACCTTGTTTATTATAAGAGAAATGAACATGTATATGGAACTGTAACACCAAGGCAATATTCACAGCACTAACGGTGACTATGAATATGCCAACACAGTTCTGAATCACAAAATATAACATACTTTCCATATGGAAGACAGAAGCAAAATATTTATTCAGACACCAGAAGGCCAAATCCCAATATGAGAAAACCAAATTTATCATAGCAACAAAGAAATCAATACATAGTAACACTGCAGAGAGTAACACCATCCTTCCCACAAACAAATGCTCACAATGCTAGCTGTCTGCTTGCCTGCATCCTCTCTCTCCCTCCACCCTAACTGCTCTGACTCATTTCTTACCCCATACCTTCTTGTTCTACCTGTTTAGCAAAATCCTTCCACCACAGGCTCCATGTGGTTGCATTCAGCCTATTAAGGGGCAGGGAGGATTTTCAAATTTGCATAATCATTACAGGAACCCACAGAGTTCACAATCCACGTAGAAGTTTGCATTTTTGTGACATGAGGACAAAAGAAGGAGGAGACACCAGATATCTCCACATAAAGGGATATGGCATGGGAGGGAAAAGGGTGCAGCAAAGGTAGAAAAAAGGCAAAACTTCTCCAGAAGGAGAGGAGCAAGGTGATAGCAAAAGCTATATTTTTTTCTCTTGGAAATTGCTATACCATGAAGATAGAATGGTATGCTTATTTACCTGGTCTCAGCTGCACAAGCAGCTTCTTAGCCTAACCCTGACTACCTGGTGTTTGCCTTGACTTTTAAGGAGACACAGGGAGTTCAGTTTGAGATGCAAATAACAAATTAGGTCAGCTTAGTGGGCTTTTTGCATAACACATTCAGGGCCTCCTGCATGCTCTGGGTCCACTGTTTCCAGGAAATATGGCAACTCAAGAAAAAGAAGTTTCAGGAGACCCCTTAACAGTCCTCAACATCTCTCTCTACTTGAGCTCTAGCTACTTATCTCCAAATGCTTGTTGGACATTTCAAATTGGATGTCTTATAGACATCACAAACTTAATGGAATAGATCTTGTTATTTTACTTATTTCTGTGGAGGGTACCACCTTTCCTTCCTGGGCCCCAGGTTCCGGAACCTCAGCATTTTACTTGGCTCTTCATCCTCCCTAATCTCACATGTCCAGGCAGTTGCAAAATCTTACTGTTTCTACTTCTGACCTTTTCTTGATGTATCCATGCTGGTTCTTTGTCATAAGTAACTACTTTTTTAGAAACTCACCAACCATTCTTTGAATGATCCATCTAGAATTTCCCCAGGAATTAAAGTTAAGCTGGTCTATAGTTTATAGACATTGTTTCTTCTCTTTAAAAAAAAAATGGGACATTTTCACTTCCAGTGTTTTCCATTTTCTGTAGTCTCAAAGATCACCAACAGTGGCTCCGTAATATAATATTAATTAATAATAGTATCTGTACCTATTATATGCCAGACACTGTGCTAAACACTTTAAAAATATTGTTTCATTCACAACAACACTAGAAGGTAGATGGTATTATTATCCTCATTTTGCAGATGAGGAAACTGAGGCAAATAAAGACTTGCTCAGGGCCACATAGCTAGTACGTATCTGGGGCTATATTTGAAATCAGGCTCCCCACTCTATCCACTGTGCGACCAACTGGGCCATTCACTGTGAGCTCCCTCTTCTCCCCTCTTTCTCATCTCCTATCACTTGTACGCCTTTTGCCCTATCTCATCCTTCACCCTCATGTCTCACATGAAGAGGTGGCCTTCTTACCAAGGCAGACCCCTTCACCTACTCAAATGATCCCATTCTGTCCCATCTGCCCTCCGTTATCCATACTGTGTCATTTAACTGGTCTCTCCCTGTCTACTAGCTCCTTCCATACTGCCTCCAAACATCCCCATGTTCCCCCATTCTAAAAAAACAAAACCCTCACTTGATCCTACTAACTATAATCCTATATCTCTTTTACCCTTTGTGGTTAAACTCTTTGGGAGGGCTGTCTCCTCTTTTCTTACAATCTAGCTTCAAACCTCGTCATTCCACTGAAACTGCTCTCTCAAAATTTACAAATTATCTCCTAGTTGTCAAAGACAATGGCTTTTTCTCAGTCCTCTTGATCTCTGAAGCCTTTGACTCTTTTGATCACTCTCCTTGATGCTCTCTTCTCTTTAGGTTTTAGGACACTGCTGTCTCTTGGTTCTTCTGCCTATCTAGCCTCTCCTCAGTCTCCTTTTTGGGGTTCTTATCCAGTTCTTGCCCTCTAACCATCGATGTTCCATACCCAACCTAAAAATCTGAGCAGAAGTTGAGGATGCTGCTATTTTTCCTTCTCCTCTTCTTCCTCCTTCTCCTCCTTCTCTTTCTCCTTCAAATAAAAAGCCTACCAATTTTCCGTTTTAAAAAAAGCAGTTTTCTAAATATAGTTATTCCCTTTCTCATTCTGGGTAGATTGGTGTGGCTCATATTTGTTTCCGATATAGCACTAGAC
This sequence comes from Pseudocheirus occidentalis, assembly GCA_028646575.1. Lineage (NCBI taxonomy): Eukaryota > Metazoa > Chordata > Mammalia > Diprotodontia > Pseudocheiridae > Pseudocheirus > Pseudocheirus occidentalis. The sequence continues at coordinate 5,992 of JAQQSW010000572.1, read as the reverse complement.
TTGGGGTTGGGAGACCTAGCATGGAATTATAGTATTGTCACTTACTAGATCTAATATAGCCCTAGAATAATTAACTTAGATATGGAAGATTTAGAAATGGAAGAGACCTTTGTCTAATCCTTTCATTTTGTAAATGAAGCAGCAGAGACCTCTGCCCCCCAAAAGGAGAAATATTATTCAGGAAGTTAGCAGAGAATCAGAATTTGAGCTGAGGACCTCTGACTCCAACTCCCATGATTTTACAATTCCTCTTAGTCTCAGTTTATTTATAAAATGGAGATAATACTTGTTTAACCTACCTGCCAGTTATGGAAAGTGCTTTGAAAACTTGTAAATTGCGTTTTATAAATGTGAGAATTAAATTTTAAAAAAACCAACTATTGTTCACTCTGCAAATGTGATTTGGTCTAAAGATGATTTGAAAAAGTATTTGCCAGCAGGTGGCACCATATTAATGTAATTTCATTTGTTTTATGTCTCTTTCATGCTCTTCTTCATCCACTGCAATATCCCATTCCCATTGTATTAAAAGAAACAGGAGTTAACTTAATTTTTGTCAGTTTGTTCTGTTAAACCCTGCAAAGTCTGATTTTTAAACATTTTAGGACAGTTATTTAACTTCTCCAGACCCCCAATTTATTAATCTATAATAACACTTACATTTCTAAAGACTTTAAAATTTTCAGAACACTTTTTCTCCCACAACAACTCTTGTGACTTAGGACATGGGTTATGCTTTTTTTTGTTGATTTTTGTTTTTTGTCCTGACTTGTAGGTTAACTGATATGGGGAGTTCCCTTTAAGGCAACTATCTTGAAATTTATTTGCTTAGAGAGTTGCCCGGGGCCAGTGGGGGTTTAAGTTATTTTGTGTTATCATACTTGAATCCAGGTCATGCCCACCCATCTAGCTATTATGGCATGCTATCTCTGCTGTAAAATAGGTACTATGAATATTATTACCCCTATTTTACTGATGAGGTTAAAGACATCAGCTTCCAGAGTTTAGTCTAAGACAAAAGAATTAGGTTGTGATTATTTCTCTCAAACTGGCAGGCATGCATGTGGGGTTGCAGTTGGAACTGAGCTTGCTTTGGGGTTAGGCTGCATAGATTTTAAAGCCATGACTCAATGAAGTACCCCTCATTCAAGATGTCTGGCCTTTTGCCAGCCAAAATTATTCTTTCATAGGTCCTTTGTAATGAACTTGGGTATTTCTAATAGTCAAAATGACTTGATTGGTTGAAGTTGTAGTATCATTTTTGATTCATCAGCTGTTGAATTTAATGGATCCTATTTTTTCTCCCATTAAACCTATACTAGATTTGGCAGCACACCAGTGCAAGAAAGACTCAGTTGCATGGCCAGAAATAACTCCATCTACATAGTAGCAAATATGGTGGATAGAAAGACATGTGATCCCACGATTTCCAGGTGTCCAACTAATGGCTATTACCAGTACAACACTAATGTGGTATATGATTCAGAGGGGAAATTGGTGGCTCGTTACCATAAGGTATGAATTAGTTTTTAAGTAGTTCAGCAACTGAGTGTCAAATAGTAATTTCAATAATAAAATAGGTGGCAAGGGAGAAATATTGATTATTAGGGTTATTAATAAGGATAAAGATGATGTCAATAGCAGTAGAACTTTAGAAGCAATTTTATCAAAGTCGTTTACCCAGTTGCTTAACTTCATGCTTGCAAGTAGTAGTATAGCGATTGGAAACAATGTCCTGGTCAAGTAGGGCCCTACAGAACTAAGGCTGTCATCAGTATCTCTTATTGAAATAAAGTCACCATTACAATTAATTGGAATGCGTGAGAAACAGAAGTTACTGCTGTATATTGAAGTGTTCTTTTATTTTACTGATCTCAAACAGTGAGAATGTACAATGTAGTAGCTAGTGTATTGTACTGAGAGTTTGCAAGACCTGGGTTCAAATCTGCCTCTAACACCTGTTACCTGTGTAAGCCTGAGTATGTCACTTAATCTCTACATGCCTTAGACCAGCAGTTCTCAACCTGTGGGTCATGACCCTTTTGGGGGTCGACCTTTTCACAGAGGTCACAGGGGTAGCCTGTGACATCGGAACATACATATTTCTGATGGTTTTAGGAACCGAGACACCACTCCTCTATCCATCTCCATGAGGGTCTGCCCACATGCAGATATGCCCACATACTAGTACTAGGGTCGCGGCATTAGGAAGGTTGAGAACCACTGCCTTAGACAAATGTCTAGGGGTGATCTAGAAAGCCATTTAAAGGTACTGATCTTTGTTTTAGTAGAGGCAGTTCCCACAATAGGAGTTCTTTATGCTGAGGGAATCGTAGATTTTTTTTCACATGTTTATGTATTCATGCAGTAGAATGGGAAGAGTATTCTACCAGATTAGAGAGATGGGTCAAAGTGTACTTGTCCACAGAAAATTATAATTAAGTATTTTTGATAGTCATTAAAATCAGCTTTGGATAAGGCAGTGTAAATCATCTCTTAACTTTTTTTTCCCCATAGGATGGAAAAGAATTGTTTTTTATTTCTATCGCTATATAAGAGGAATTATATGGTGTTATAATGCATTATCTCTTTTTTCCCCATAAGTTTTAATTCTGTTTGAGGCAAAATCAATACTATCTAATCACTATAAACTTGCACTAAGTCCACATGTATTTAAGTATGTTATTGCATCTGTATCAACTTATAATTTTTGTGTGTGTTTATTACAGAAATATATGTTAATGAAGGAAGCCCAGTTTGATACCCTATTAGAGACTGAGTTGGTGACTTTTGATACAACATTTGGAAAGTTTGGCATTTTAACAGGCTTTGACATACTGTTTTACGACCCAGCGATAATTCTGGTGGAAAAGTTGAAAGTGGACACAGTTGTGTTACCAGTAGCTTGGATGACCAATTTACCATATTTATATCCTACTGCATTCCATGCAGCTTGGGCTATGGGATTGAAGGTTAATTTGCTCGTAGCCAATATCCATAGCACTGTTAATCAAATGACAGGTAATTTATAATTTCTAAAGGAAGATTTATGAGTTTCATGTAATAAAGCTCTCAGACATCAATTTTTCTAAATGATATGCAGACCCTAGTAAAGTATTTATTTGCTAACTTAAAACTTTTGAATCAGCACACTTGGGATAGGCTATATCAATTTTGACTTTAATTTCTTTTTTTTATTTTTAAAATTAATTTATTTATTTTCTTGTTCATATTATTCATTTCCATGAGTTTTGAGTTACAAATTTTCTCCCCATGATTTTAATTTCTTTAATAGTTTTCTTTGTTTTTTTATACTCAGATACTTAATTTGTCATTTAATATAGACGAAAGGTTCAGATAAACTTTTTCCAATACCTTTCTCCCTCTCTGCTTCCCTTTTTTCCTGATCCCAACCCCGAAATTACTAGCAGTGTTGATATTTGCTCAACATTTTAAATACTTTGTGAGTCACAGTAATTTTAAAAGCTAAATAACTTTTTTTTTGTACTTTTCTAATAGAAAAAAATTCTTTCTTATTTGCTATTTTCAGGGAGTGGTATCTATGCACCAGATTCTCCCAAAGCGTATTATATTGATATGAATTCAGAGAATGGGTCGCTGCTCCTTTCACAACTGGACTCACATCCCAAACTCCCACCACCAGTGAATTGGAGCTCTTACGCTATCAGCCTAGAACCTTTCTCAACAGAGCAAAAGGAGTTTAAAACCTCAGTAATTTTTGATAGGTTCACCTTCAAAGAACTCATTAATGATACAGGAAACTACACTGTTTGTCAGAACACGCTGTGCTGTTACTTGAGCTACAAAATGTCTGAGAAGATGGAAGATGAAGTTTATGTTTTGGGAGCTTTCGATGGACTTCACATTGCTGAAGAGGATTATTACATACAGGTAATCGTTTTGGGGAAGAGGAAGTAGATGGAAAGATTGTTAGAATGGTGAGATTTATAAGAAAATATCTAGTAAATTATGTGTTAAAAATTAGTCTTTTAAAAAAGTTTGCACATATTTTTAAAAAAGCAAAAATCCTCTAGTATTTATATAGTGCCTTAAGTATTGCAAAGCACTATGTGTTACCTCATTTGCTTCTCACCACAACCTTTCTGAAATAGGTGCTATTATTACTCATTTTACAGACTAGAAAACTGAGTCTGAAAGAGATTAAGTGATTTGCCTAAAGTAACATATCTAAGGGTCTGAGGCAAGATTTGAACACAGGTCTTCCCGAGGCCAAGTCCGGCACTTTTCACTGTACCACCCAGTTGCTTCTAGGCACTGAACCTTCATTTTAGTCCATGCTTCCTTATTAAATGCAGTGTCTCATTGTACAAGCCATTTACCCTCTCTGGGTCTCTGTTTCCGCATCTAGAATCCCTTCCCAACTGTAGCTGGAACATTTTATGAAATAAATAGCAGATGTTTAGATTAAATAGATTATTTCAGTCATTATTTTAAAACATTATGCTGCTTGCTTAATTAGTATTAAATTTATTTTTATTATTAAATTAATAAAAAGTAGCTACTTAATTATTCAGTTAATTAATTGAATTAATAAATGGTAGTATACTATCATTTCAGTATACTAATTTCAGGTTTTGACAGGGAGGGCTTAGAGTCTTGTTCCATTTCTTAGAAAAATATGTATGAGTATGTATCTCAGATACTACCTGGATGGAATCATGTACTGTACTATTTTTCATGAAAGTTTTACCAAGTGGATTGTAAGAGCCCTGGATATATTCTGGGGCAAAAGAATGACTTAATCAAATAGGAAAGCTTGATTACTTTACTTCACAAAAGAACACAAATATTTTATGTTCTTGAATGTTGTACAGACTGATTATTTGATCTGCATCTATTTCACCCAGATTTGTACACTGATGAAGTGCTTAACAACTATGTTAGAAACTTGTGGGCAGCGTGCTGAGAATGCTTCTACCTTGTTTGACATGTTCTCTCTCAGTGGCACGTTTGATTCTCGGTACGTTTTTCCAGAGATGTTGCTGAGTGGACTTCAGAGTTCCTGGGAATTTGAGGTAGGAACCTTTTCTGTGTATTTGCATATAATTTCTTTGTGAGATGAAGGAATGATTTGTGCAGTAAACGAAATGAAAGAATACTGCCATGCCCAGAAATGTCATAAAGATCTTAGAGCTAGTAAGGGTTTTGTAAAGGGGCATTTGAGGAGCACCAGGGGTACTATGATGTAGAAAATAGGTCTAAGTAAAAATGGTAAGCCATAAATTAGTGCCTATTTACATGTGGGAACAAAGCAATAAATCATTAATTATTCTGTGATTATTTGACAAGTAGTCAAATTAATCTTCCAGCAAATCAGCAAAACTAGTCAGTATATCCTCACTTGAACATCATTGTTCTCTCTGCTGAGTCACCTAGACTATATCTCAATCACTATTTTTGTAATGCTGGAAATAGGAAGTTTAGATTTGGAAACATAACTTTTAAATTTCCTTTTGCTTCAGAGGAGAGCCTAGAGTAATGGGTATGAAGTGGGTATAATGTGCCAGGAGGCAGATTTCAGCTCAGTGTAAGCTGCTGTTGAGAGGCAGCTTGGCATAGGCTAATACCTGCCTGATACATGTGTGACCATGGGCAAGTCACTTAAACTCTTAGTGCCCTTTGCCAGGCGTAGTGCCTGGGCAAATCATTTAACCCTGTTTGCCTCAGTATCTTCATTTGTAAAAAGATCTATAGAAGGAAAATGGCAAACCACTCCAGTATCTTTTCCAAGAAGTTGGAAAAACAACTGAACAACAGTTTAATGTTCTGATCAGTCAGCTGCTTTTGATGTGTATTTGCTTTTTAGAATTCATAATATATCCCCTGTTGGCAGTTTCAAAGTCCTAAGTACCTTACCTAAATTCTTTTTTGTGTGTGTGTAATAAATTTTATTTGTTTCTTGTTTACAACATTCATTTTCATGAGATTTTTGAATTACAAATTTTCTCCC
>JAQQSW010000571.1:17923-36460 GCA_028646575.1 Pseudocheirus occidentalis | reverse complement strand
ATATATATATATATATATATTTCAGCTGTACAAAGCACCTAACCAAAACTAAAGCATATAATAGGGCATAAATCAAATGCAAAAAAGTTCAAATATTAAGCATATTCTTGACTGACAACAATGCAATAAAAATGATAATAAGGGAAAAAAGTCCAGTACTAAATGAATTCAAATAACAATTAATTCCAATATTATATAGATTATTTCCAAAGGTAGGAAAGAACCCCATTAAATTCTTTCTATGTAATATATATATAGTCCTGATATGTCAAAGAGGGATGAGTCTGAGAAAAAAATCTATGGAGCAATATCACTAATGAACACTGATGCAATTTTAAAAAAATAGAATATTACTATTAAAGTGTTAGTAAATAACAATATCTTGGTTTTTTTCAAGTATGTTAAAAGAAAAAAGATTATGTACTATGACCTGGCTGGATTTATGCTAGGAATGAAACATTGGTTTAAAATGAGGAAATTGTAAACACAATAGACCATATAAATAACAAAACCTAAAATTGTATAACTATCAGTAGATACATAAGAAGCTTTTCGACAAAATGCAACACTTATTTTTAAAAATTTATTTACTTTTAGTTTATAACATTCAGATCCACAATCCCTTGGGTTTCATATTTTCTCCTCCTCCTCTTCTCTCCCCTCACCCCCGTGGTGGCATGCAATCAAATATAAGATCTGTAAACCACATCCAACATTAATCAAGTTGTAATGAAAGATTATAATCAATGGAGTGAACAATGAGAAATAAGAAACAAAACAAAACAAAAGAGAGAGAGAGCAAATAGTTTGCATCCATCTGCATTCAGGCTCTGTAGTTCTTTCTCTGGATGTGGATGCCCCTATCCATCATGAGTCTTTTGTAATTGTCTTCTAACCTTGTATTGCTGAGAAAAACCCAGTCTATCAAAGTTAGTCATCACATGTATGATGTGTCTATAATTGTGTACAAAGTTCTCCTGGTTCTGCTCTCCCTTGATTTCCAATTATTTGCTACCATAAATAGAACTGCTGTAAATATTTTTGTACATACAAGTCCTTTTCCCACTTCTATGATCTTCTTTGGGATACAGTCCTAGAAGTGGTATTGCTGGATCAAAGGGTATGCGCTTTTTTTTTATAGTCCTTTGGGCATAGTTCCAAATTCCTCTCCAGAATAGTTAAATCAGCTTACAACTCTCCCAACAATGCATTAGTGTTCCAATTTTTCCACATCCTCTCTAGTATTTATCATTTTCCTATTTCATCATATTAGCCAATCTGAGAGGTGAGATGTGGTACCTCAGAGTTGTTCTGATTTGCATTTCTCTAATCAATAGTGATTTAGAGCATTTTTTCATATGCTTATAGATATCTTTAATTTCTTCCTCTGAAAACTGCCTCTTCATATTCTTTGACCATTTATCAATTGGGGAAAACACTTACTTTTTGAAAAATTAAAAGACATAGGAATTAATGGATCATTTATTATTGTAGTAAATTATATACATATAAAACCAAAAGTTAGTATTATTTATAATGGAGAGATACTAGAGAACTTTCTATTCGGATCAAGGGTAAAGCAAGGCTATCTATTGCCAGTTTTACTATTTACTATAGTTGTAGAAAACTGTAACAAAATAAGGAAAGGAAATTGAGATGATAAGAATAAAGAAAGAACAAAAATATTGGGTTTTTAGATGATATGATGTTGTAGAGAACCCTAAAACTTCAACTAAAATATTAATCAAAACAACTAATAACTCCAGTAGAGTAGCATGTTATAAGATAGTCCTGCAAAAATCATCAGCCTTTCTGTACATCACCAAACCTAGTAGGAAGAAAAATAAAACAGAAATTATATGATGATGATGAAGATGTATTATATTTTACATTTTGAAATTATCATTCATTTTTCCTTCCCACTTCTCCCTACCCACCAAAGAAAGAATGAATAGATAAAAGTTAAGGGAAACAGGGTAAGTCACTTGCCTAAGATCACATAGTCAGTAAGTGTCTAATGCCAGATTTGAACTCATGAAGATGAGTCTTCCTGATTCCAAGCCCAGTGTTCTATACACTGTTCCACCTAGCTGTCCGGCATTCTCTTAGTTTCAATTTTTTTCCACCACAAAAAGCACTAGTATAAATATTTTATATATATATATGGGATCTTTTCTTCTTTTGATTTCATTAGAATATAGGCAGAATGGTGGTATAGTCAGGACAGGAGTGCACTGTTTAGTAACTTGTGCATAATTCCAAATTGCTTTCCAGAACGGTTGTGCTAGCTTAAAAGTCTACCAGCAATGCATCAATGTGCCTGTTTTATTGCAGCCCCTACAACATTTCTCATTTTCTTTTTTTCTTAATCTTTGCTTTAATTGCTAGTGATTTGGAACTTTTTCTTTTTTCACATGACTAGAGAGAGCCTGGGTTTCTTCTCTTAAAAACTACTCATTCATATCCTTAGACTACATATTATTTGGGAAATGGCTTGTATTCTTATAAATTTGAATCAGTTGCTTATATATCTTTAAAGTGACACCTTTTTCAAAGACATTTGATATAAAGATTTTTTTACAGTTAATTGTTTCCCTTTTTATCTTAGTTTGGCTTTACCTGTTTGTTACAAAGGTTTGTTTTATCTTCCCCCCCTCCCCTTTTTCTTTCTTGTCTAGTGTTGGTGAGGAGAGAAGGGAGAATAGAGCTAATGAAAAGGTAGCCAAAAAATGAAAAAGAAAGGGAAAAGGTCATTAAAAGACCTTTAAAAATTCATAGAAGAGAATAGAAAGAAGACCAAAGGAAATAAAGATGAGCAGTACATTTTGGAAAGGTTTTTTTCATTAAAATTTTTGTTTTTAAGATGAAATGGCAAACTATTAAAAACATATTCAGAGGAGAGGAGAGAACTGCCATGATATCCTCCTTTGGGACTAAGAATGTATTACAAATTAGACAGTATATGAATCCAAAGTACAATGAATTGTTACTTTTTAAAAACCTTATGTGACTCTAATTATTTTTAAAATTTTGAGAGTATAAAGGATTTGGAATAGTCTATGACAAATATCAATCTTGGAAAGAGAAGACTAAAGCCTCATGTTAGCCTCAAATTGTGAGAGGCTAGATGTTGTAGGTACAATGAGGAGGAAACATGCCTGGCAATGAAGACTCCGTGTGTATTTCACCATGTCTTTAAAGAAATAAACACTGGTAGAATCAGCTATTTTTTGTGTCTCTGGTGTGGCTGACAGCAGAACCCATATTTATCACTATTCTACTAATCAGCATAAACTAAACTGAACTGTCATAACAACCCATCTAGATACGTGCAATGGTTATTAATGTTCTTTCTTCAGCCCACAACTGATAAAAACAGGGATCATGATGCATAGCTTAGAATTATGCCTTAAAAATAAACATCTTCTTTAAAAGAAGTGTGATGCTGGCTTGTGTATATTTTGTCAGAAGAATCTTGAAGTAGTCTATAACTTGTGCAAAGGTGTTCCTTTACTTAAATTTATCTCCTACACTAAGCAATTTGATATTTTCCTCATTGACATAATGCCTTTCTATTTATCTGTGAAGATATTTAACAATAATGTCTATGTTCCAAATTTATTTTGCCATACATGGAATTCATCAAGAGATCAACCCAATACTCCAAACCCAAATGCCAGTTGATATAAAGTCACTGTATAAACACTTACAAAGTATAAGAAATTAATAAATAGCAGTCAGATAAACAGAAACCTAAATTATGGGGTAATCTAGGAAAGAGAGAAGTTCCAAAGATTTTTTTTGCTTATCTGTTAGGATTACATAGTAAGCTTCATCATGAAGCTTTTGATGTATTATAGTCTGTTTTTTGAAGATTATCAAAAGAATTTGAATCCTATAAGACTTAGGAAATATGTATGAAATCAGATGTAATTGTCTTTTTGAACCCTCTTCACTGTAATTTTACATAAAATAAAATCACTCATTGAATTTTAAAAATGCATAGAAGAGAAAAGGAAGGCCAGAAGGAAATATAGATAAACAAACTTTGAAAGTTGGAAGTTCAGTTCATGGTATATTTATTTATTTATTTATTATTATTATTATTTTTTTTTGCTTTTTGGAGGGCAGTTGGGGTTAAGTAACTTGCCCAAGGTCACACGGCTAGTTTTTTTTGTGTTAAGTGTCTGAGGCCAGATTTGAACTCAGGTACTCCTGACTCCAAGGCCGGTGCTCTATTCACTGCGCCACCTAGCCGCCCCAGTTCATGGTATATTTAAAAGGAAAGGCAAGTGGTTTTTAATGGATTAATAATATCATGTGCATTTTTCTTTTTCTGTTCTTCTTTCCTTATTAAAACGCTTATGTTATTTTGTATTTGAACAGTTTGGCACTATAACCAAAATGCTACTAAAATGTGCATGCCTTCTGATCTAGTAAAACCATTATGAGGGTTATACTCCAAAGAAATTCAATAAAGAGGGAAAGGACGCCTATTCACAAAAAATATTTATAATACTTTTTTGCATCTGTGACATTTTAATATAATTCCATGAGAAGTTTATGAATTGACTATAAGACTCCCAGTGTGAGGGGCCATGACTCTCTTCTTCAAACTGTCCAGGGCCTACCACAAGTCCAAGTTCAGAGTAGTGCTTAGGACGTGAGGTCAAATAAGCCCAGGGTCAATGCTAGAATCTATCTATCTATCTATCTATCTATCTATCTATCTATCTATCTATCTATCTATCTATCTATCTATCTATCTACCTGTCTGTCTATCTGTCTGTCTGTCTATCTATCTGTCTGTCTGTCTATCCATCTATTTTTCTATCTACCAACCACCTATCTTTTTGGATATTCTCTTTCTATCCATTTATCAGCTTATCTTTCTATCATACACCTGTCTGTCTTTTTATCATCTACCTATCATCTGCCTGTTTCTATCTTTCTATCATCTCTTTATCTTTCTGATCTATTTACCTATTTATTTATCATCTATTTATTCATCTAATTTTATATCATCTACCTATTATCTATCTATCAATCATCTACCTAATCTTTCTATTATCTACCTGTCATCTATTTATTTTTATTTCTACTATCCATTTTTCTTTCTGGCTTTCATCTTTTTTTTGTCCTTTTATCCAACTTTATATGTCTGCCCATATTTGTATGCATATGTATATAATATATATAATACATATACATACATATCTGTCATCTAGTTACTATCTATCTGTCATCTATCTGTGCATCTACCTGTTTCTCTAGGGTCTGGAAATGGGTAGATATAAGCTCAGCTTACACCATTTTGATAGGCTGTGCTGAGCTGGATCTCATATTACAGCTTTGTCATTTCTCCCCATACCAAGGCCTGTTGTATGTGATCTCAGCAGCCCCTCCAGGTAGAATATGGGCTAGACTAGCACTTGTGCTCAACTCAGGACAATGCAAGGACAACAGTTTAGGGAAATGCTGGGTTTCCCAGTGTTTCAACTCCTAAAAGCCTGGAAAGATGAAGGAAAGGAAGCTCTTAGAAAGATGATCCCCTTGGATCATCAAAGTCTCTCTCATTCACAGTGCTGTCTCTCCCCTTGTATTAAAATGAAGCTGACCTTGAATTACCAGTATCACAGTTTGTTATCTCTGGCCCTGGTTTTGACATTGGATTGTTTTTGTGAGAATGCGCTCCTTCTATTCTTGGACTCACTCCAGAAATATCACTCCTCCTAGTTGCTGTCTGTCTGATTTCCCAGCAGGATGTGTTTATAGACTGTGGTGAGATTCATGATTTGAAAACCCAGGTGTACCTGAGGTACACCACCTGTTCACACAGACTAGGAAAATATTTGTAAGGAAACAGGTTTCTTATCAGATTTGAGCAGAAGGGGGACAGTGGAAAAGGGACTGCACAGTGGTAAGGGGATGTGGTAGAGAGAAGATGACAATGAGTCTTGGAGCAACATCTCCTAATAATAAGCAGTGAGAACACTTTCTTGGAGTAGGACCACTGAAGCAATGCACTTAGAAACTAATTAAATTTTAGGATATTGTGAAAATAGCATTCACTTGGCTTCTTTTCAAGACTCAGACTGTCATAATTGAGGGAGAGGAGAAGAATAAATGTCTTTTGTTTTGATGACATACATGTCTGTTCATGAAGACCTGGATTTGAAAAGGCCACAGTATTAATGGGGGACAAGGAGGACAGTTTTAATTTGAGTGCTTATTAACTTTCAACATTTCTCATTAAAGGGTGCCTAACTATACCATTCTGATTGCTTTCCTGCTACGAGTGCTTTATTAGGTGATTCTCTGGACTACCCAAACTCTGCAAATAGCTGCTACTGTCTCCTTTTTCACTTGCTCAAAATGAAAGGCAAGTACTTACAAGTAATTACTCTCTTTTCTAGATCCCAGAACTAAATTCACTCAAAGAATGGCTAACTTGACAGGTTTTGAGCAATGCTGTCATAAAGGAGACTAATTCTAATTATAATGGCCACCCTTCTCCAGACAGATAACATTAGCTATTCAGATTGGAGTTGGGGGTGGCAGGGAGACACAGTTTGAACATGGGCAGGTGCTACTGCCAGGTAGCACAGGGGACAGCTGCTTATGGAACTCACCACTATAGGGAACAGTTGTGATTAGCAGATGCTGATAGTATGGAAAATTCCAATGGATAATTTAGTGGTGCCAGATAGTAGGAAGGCTGCAACTGCTCAGCTTTGACATTTACTAGCTATGGGATTATGGGTCGTGAATTAACTTCTCTGAGACTCAGTCTCCTCACCTGTAAAACAGGGATACGAATGATACTTGTAATACCTACCCTGAGCAAGGAGGAAGCCAGAGAATACGAGAAAAACCTGATTCCCACTTTTAGGAGTCAGACTATCCCCATGATGAATTCAATGTCTGTGCTAGCACAGAGCAAGGATCCCTTAAGAGAGGACACTCCACCTCACCCTGTTTTCCACTTCAGAGGATAGAGGGAAACCTAAAGCTCTTCCCTATTTGCTTGGAGAATATGAGATTAGTTTATGAAGATTTGTGTCTAGGGTAAAAGTCTCAGTTCCAGGTGACTTCCTTTTCCTGCAAAGCTAAAAAAATATTAAAGATATAAATTGCCAATAGAATTCATAAAATGCTCTGAGCCTTGGGTAATTTACTGATTGAAGAGCTAGAATGGTTTTCTCTCAAGTCAACTGAATTTACTCTAATTAATTTTGATCAATCATCCATTCGTTTCCCTTTTCTCTTATACTATCTATAGCAAAAACAAAAACTTGGGCTGCACTTAGAATTGTTATCTTTATCTAGAATATGGCTATTAATTTAAAAATATGTAAAACTTTGAAGAAGCAAAGAAATATGGAAAATGAAAAAAAGTCATTCAACCTTTGCTTGAAGACTTACAGTGAAAGGGACTCCACTACCTTTTGAGACATGGAATTCCACTTTGGGATAGTTCTTTTGTCATGAAGATTTTCTTTTCATCAGACCTCAATTTGCCTCTTTGTAATCTAAACCTACTGCTCTTAGTTCTTCTCTCTGAGGTTAACCAGAATAAGATCAATCCTTCTGTATGACATACTTTAAAGTACAGTTCTTAAAAACAGAGATCCTGTCATTTCCTGAGCTTTCTTTTCTCTGGGCCAAGCATTCCTAGTTCTTTCAACCATTAGTCATATGGCATGGGCTTAAGGCCCTTCACTGCTTTGTGTGCCTTCCTCTGGATGCTCTCTAGTTTATCAATGACCTTCCCAAATTATGACACCCTGACTTGAACACAATATTCCAAATGTTGTCTGACCATGGTAGACTTGAACTATGATCTTCTTATTTCTGGAAGCTATACCTCTCTTAATGAAGCCCAATGTATTGTAGGGTTTTTTTGGCTGCCACATCACACTGTCTGTTTGTAAAGAGTTTGTAGTACACCAAAACTCCCAAATCTTTTACATATGTACTACTGTGCAGCCATACTCCTCCCTGACATATGGAATTGATTTTTTTAAACCCAATACTTTCTTATATCTGCCATAGTGCCTTTCACTTAGAAGGCACTAGTCAATATTGTAAATAATGATTAAATCTAGGTAAGAACAGTATAATTCCAGTTGATTTTATTTCCTATGAGTAAAATGAGGCTGGTAACACTGTGACTGAGGCTGGGTCAAGTTATTAGGAGCAGCTGTGAGCCACGTGGTGAGAAGGAAGTTGTATATCAGAAACAGGAGCAGTGTTGGAAAGTACAAAATCACAGTCATGTCACAAGGGTCAATATTGTAATTCCAAGCAGCCCAGAAGGGACATGGGGTTGGGATTTGGAGTGGGATCAATATGTAAGCATTTAGTCAGCAATGGAGCTGGAATGATAAGCATGGGAGATGTAGACAGATTCAGGAAAACTAGAGAAATAGAAGTGAGATGGGAGCTTGAAAAGGGTAATTTGTTCTGTTTGGGAAGAGATCCAGCCTAGTGTTAGAGTAGCAGACTGGCATCTGCTGGCTACATTTGCTTGTAGTTTTTTAAAGGAGAAGCTGGGAGTTGTATACCCTTACTAAAAGACACAGGCAAGTTCCAGAGACAGATTAATTCATGCTTTACCTCAATGGAAAGAGTTCAAATTCTGGTGCTTTTTATTAGGATCAGCTACTGATTTGAAATATATGCTATTGAACAGTAGTTAACATTTCTATGATCTGTTTTATAAGCAGAATTTCCTGCTGTGAATGTGTAGCATCTTTTGGCTTCATAGAATTGGAGAGTAGAAAAAGACCTCAGCATCCATCTAATTCAACATCTATGAAATGAGAATGTCATTCATATATATATATATCAGATAAGTGGTCATCCAAAGTCTTGAGGACCTGAGTAGGAGGGCTGAGACAACCACTGCCACTGGCCTTCTTAAACCTGGTGCTTAGAACTGAACACAATACTCCATATGAACTCTGATGAAGGTAAAGTACTGTGGGACTATCACAGGGTTTCAGAGCTGGAAGGGACCTCTGGTGCTTTGGTATTCTGACCTTTCAAAGACTACAAAGTTAACTGAGATCCTCCTTCATTTCAAACAGGAAAGAACAAATACAAAAGAGCAGAGATCAGAGGCCCATGTTCATGAGTTAGATGTTGGCTGTTGATTGGCAAGGTCAACTATTCTCCTTATGTCATTGTCTCTCTCATCTAAATGTCATTCAAACAGGAAAACGGAATCCAGAGCAAAAGGCTTGCTTTGACTGTTTTGTGCCTTTTGAATGCACTGCAGTTATAGTTCTCCAGTCAATCAATAAGGCTTCTTCCTCCCATGGTTAGCTCACCAGCAGCATTTAAAGAATATCTTGACATTGATCCAAATCAGGAGGAAGGGTCATTCTATTTTACAACATGATACCTTTCCAGAAGCAGGATTCCCAGACTCTTCTGCTTGGAGATAGAATCAACTGAGTGGACCATTCATGCTGACCTGTCTACCTTACAAAAGGAGATTCTATTAGTCTAGCTTGAGATCTTCTTG
Organism: Pseudocheirus occidentalis; assembly: GCA_028646575.1. Lineage (NCBI taxonomy): Eukaryota > Metazoa > Chordata > Mammalia > Diprotodontia > Pseudocheiridae > Pseudocheirus > Pseudocheirus occidentalis. The sequence continues at coordinate 26,928 of JAQQSW010000571.1, read as the reverse complement.
ATGACACCTCAGTGACTTCTTTCATAAGCACTTTCCTTTCTAGATGTTCATCACTCTTAGAATTCTCTCATGAATTGAATAAAGCTCCCTGGCCTATATTTTTCAGGTTCTGTACTTTCTCCATTTTTGAAAACTGGGACAGCATTTACATTTCTTCAATATTGTGACACTTCTCTGATTAGCTATGATCCTTCAAATATCATCAACAATGACTCTGCAATCTCATCTGTCAGTTATTGGGGAACCAGAGGCAGTAGTTCATCAGGGCCAAGTGACTTGAATTCATTTAGGACAGCTAAGTGCTCTCTTCCAAATCTCCTTACTTATATCTATGGCAGTGATGCCCTATTAGTCATTTCTGTTCTTTCATTTCCAGTGTAAAGAATGTTCTTTGTAGAGAAAACAGAAAGAGAATAATAGTTGATTAGCTCTGGCTTCTCCCTGTTATTAGTTACCATCATTCTATCTACTTTACGCAAAGGTTCTATACCAGCAGTTCTCAACCTGTGGATCGCGACCCCTTTGGGGGTTGAACAGCGTTGCCTAAGACCATTGGAAAACACATATGGTCTTAGGAACCTCTTCTATCCATCTCCAGGTGGGTCTGTCCACATGCAGATACACCGACATATGTGTATGTGTGGACCTATACTTTCTTCTTTCCTCATTTACCCCCTGTTATAGTGACAACAATCCTTTTTGTGGTCCTTAACTTCCCTTACTAGCTTTAGTTCATTCTGACCTTGAACCTTCCTGTCACTGTTTTTAAAGTACTATGTCATGCTCTTAGATTGATCTACTTTCATCTGGACTTGATTCCATCTTCTGTATATATATTTTTAAATCTAGGATGGTTGGCCAGTTCCCTGTGTATCCACATCAGCTTTTCCAATCTAATCCATTTATTAAGTACCTACCATGTACTATGCAACTGTTGAGCACTAGGGATACAACTAATAGAAAAAAAAGATAGTCTCTGCCCTCAAGAAGCTTACAGTCTAATGGGGAGGGTGGGGTAGAAGCAGGAAAACAGAGTGGGGGATAAATCGGGGCAGGGAGCCAGGGGCTATGTATGGGCAGAGGGCTTCTTGTTTTATGGAGTTGAAATCAGGGAGAGCAGCAGATGCAAAATGAAGTGAGCTGAAAGTCTAGTTTTTTGACCTGTATAAAGGAAGATACTGGGAGGAGTTTAGTACTCCACTGTCCAACCCTCCAATCAGAGAAGAGAGGAGGCTGAGGAAGATGGTATTAATCAAGGCTTGAGTTAGTAACATGGTTACAATATAAGATTAAAAGTGATGAGTTCAAGCCGGGAGGCAAGCCCCATTTTCCCTCTTCACTTGAATGTTTCCCTTTCTGCCTTTGGAATTTCATTCTTGATTATCTCCCATCCTTCCCTCCAGGGCTGACTTTCCCTGATGCATCTTGCACTATTCAATTCTACCTATTTTTCCTCTGAACTCTTTGAAATCTACTTTCCCCTAATCTGGTATGCACTTTATGCCCATATTTCTCCTCCCTCCCCCTCTCCCTCTCCCTCTCCCTCTCTCTCTCCCTCTCCCTTTTCCTCTCCCTCTCCATCTCCATCTCCATCTTCATCTCCATCTCCATCTCCTCCATCTCCTCCATCTCCTCCATCTCCATCATCTCCTCCATCATCTCCTCCATCTCCTCCACCTCCTCCATCTCCTCCATCTCCATCATCTCCATCTCCAGTTCTAGTATGGAGTCATCACTTCCCTCCAGCTTCCTATTTCCTACTTCATATCCCAGCAGCCAGTTCTTACCACTTAGGGAAAATCAGATCCAGAAGAGTATTTTCCCTTTTGTTACTCCAACTTCTGAGGGATGAAATTATCACTAAGTCGTCAAGAAATTATTAGCTGTTCTGCTAGGAAAGGAGGGAGGGTTGGAGGGACAGAGAGAGACAGAGAGACAGAGAGAGTTTCAGCTGATGTCTAGATAATGTCTCCTATCACTATTCTACCAGGCTTCTGTGCCAAGATTGTGCTCTATTTTCCAACCTCCTCATCTATTTTTTTTTCTGTCCAAGTGGTCTATAGTATATTCCAATTCTCAAACCACTTTTTAGGACTCCCTCCTTTTACCTACATCCAAATGCTGTCTGTTATGTTTTTCCCTCTCTGGTTCCTCAATTTCCTCACATGACTATACCATCTTATAAAGGAGATGAGGGCAGGGTGGATATAGAAATTAATATCTTCTCGGACTATAACCGACTAGCCAATATTTGCTTTCCTATATCCTCCTTTCTCTTCACCATGTGCCCTTTAACAGAACTTCCTAAAGGGAAAAATATTGGAAAAAGTCTCAGTTTACTTTGTTGTACTGCCATCACTGTTCAGTTGTGTCAAGGTGTGCTAATTTAACCTCTATGATTTTATGAAATAAACTTGTCCCTGTCTGGACCTAGGTGTCCGATGGGTATGAATTCAGTCTGGGGACTTTAGCATGGATAACATGATAGCCAAAATTCATTTTGATGAAGCAAACATTTACTAGTGTTTACTATGCACAAGGCACTAGGGATACAGAGACAGCTAGGACTTGGACCTTATTTACAAACAGCTTACAATCTAAGAAAGGTCAAGACATGCACAAAATAAGCTATTTTACAAGGTTGAGTAACGTAAGTCCACAAAAGAGGTACAGAAAACATTACGAGGCATTTGAAGTGAGAGAGATCACTTTCAATTGTAGTGAATGGGTGGGGATCATAGATGGCTTCATGAAAAATGTAGTAGCTGAGATAGACCTTGAAAAAAGAGAATAGACTCCATTTTAGGCAGAGAGCATACACAGTATGATTATCCGCATGGAAATGGGAGAAAACAGCATGAGAAGTAGAGGTAGGAGAGAGGTATAGTTTGGTTGGAACATACACATCATAATTGGGAAGGGGATGATATAAGACATAAGGGGGAATGCAGCTAGATTGTGGAGGGTCTTGAATTACAGATTCAGTTTATATTTTATTCAGTAGATAATGGAAAGCCATTGAAGGACTTTGAATAGAAAATAGATATGATCATAATAGTGCACTAAGAAGATTGTTCAAGCAACAGTGTTAGGTACAAATTTAAAAAGGAATACAGTTCGGAAAACCTATTAGGAGGGGAGGTATTTAGGAAAGAAGAGATGAAGGCGTGAGATGGGAGTAGAAAAAGGGGATGCAGAGATTGTGGGAGCAATTATCAATGGGTTGGGAGAGATAGTTGAGGGATAGTTGAGGAAGAGAAAAGAGTCAAGAATGATTCCAAATTTTAAGCCTGTATGACTGTGAGATGATTGTATCAATAGAAATAGAAACATTAAGAAACAGGACAGATTTTGTGGAGTAGGGGAAGAAGAGGAATTTGGTTTTGGACATATTTAGCTTGAGGTACCAACGAGCATTAGAGCAGTCAGCTGGAAATATACAGTTAAAATTTTGTTCAATCTGTTTAAAGGTGATCATTGAAGCCACAGGAGAGGATGAGATAACTGAAGGAGTGTAGGGAGAAAAGAAAAGCAGTTTAAGTACTGAACCTTAAGCAGGGCACCCACATATAGGCAGTAAGAAAAACTTTAGGAATAAAGACAGAGCAAGAGTGTCTCAGAGCTAGAAAGAGAACTGTAAGTATGCCTTTTCATAGAAATCAGGAATGGGCTCAGTATCAAGAATTCAGTGTTTTAATCGCTGTCAAAGAGAATGTAGATAGAAACAAGCTACAAAATTGTTAGTGACATCAGAGAAAGCTGTTACAGTAGAATGTTGAGGTCAGAAGTGATTTGGGAGCTGCTATTTATAGTGCCTTTAGAGTTGACTATATGAAGACATTTTTGGATTTTAAACTACTTGGTCAGTCTGCCCTGAGAGTAGATGACTAGGTAGATAGGAATGTTATATATGAGAACTGAAAATGCAGGAATACTTATGGAAAATGACATTTTTATAGTCTGAAGTCTTGAAGGAGGACAATCAAGTCAAGGGATCTCAGCAACATCTTCTCTCTCTTAGAAAATCGATGCCCCTAGTCTGCAAAGGACATGGAGCCTTAAAACATCTGTCTCACATTCTATCCATTGGATTTCAGACTCTGACATGAAGCATCCAACTGGTTTCATTCACTGAGATAGTTTCCAGCAACAACCACCACCAAATGTGTTAATATTTTCCTAGCTTTCTACAGTTTTGGTAGTTCATTCAAGTCATAAGTAACTCATTGATTTCTAGAGCTTTGCTCAAGTTTGCAAAAAGGTCTGATATTAGGTAAGTCAGGCCAGGCCCCTACTATTAGCAACCATGTTAAGGAAGTCTGACAACATCCCTTTTCCCAGTGGGCCATCTTTTTTCTGCATCACGTTAATATTTTATGCTTTTACTTCTGCTAGAGGGGAGGAAGAATGGATTTGGACAATAGATATATTAAGAGATTAAGCATTTGGGCATTTAAGGTATTTTCAAAATAAAATAATATACATGTTTAGCCTGACATTCAAGACCTTCCCTAATCAGACTCAATGTTTCTAATCTTCTCTTATAACTTCCGTTCTGTATTCCAGTCATATTGGGCTTCTAATTGTATCTCAAGTATGCATTCTACTTCTTCATCTTAAATCCTGCCATTCCTTCAAGAGCTAGATAAAATTCTACCCCTTCCATGAATCCTTCCCTCACCTGCTTTCATGAGTGACCATTTCACCTTTTAAAGTACAATTGTATGACTAAGTAATTTATCAGTGATCACACAGCTAATAAATGTTCAAATCTAATTTTATGGATGTGTAGATCTAAGGCTGGGAGGAACCTGAAAGTTTTGTTAAAACCCCTCATTTTACAACTGAGGAAAATGAAGGTCAAAGAAATGCCCAAAGCCATACAAGAAGCAGCCAAACTTTGAACTCATAGGCTCTGATTTCAAATTCAGCTTTCTTTCCATTACTCCAAGACCATATTATTCTAACAAATTAATATGTAGAACAGTTAAAGAATGTTCAATATAAAGTCAGGATCAACACTGTGTGTATAAATGCAAAGTTAAGAACTCTGAATTTGGGAAATAGGCAGACAGCAACATTTGTAAACTACCTAATTACAGAAAAAAATTCTCTAAAAATCCCGAGACTTCCTCCTAAATTGTTGCTGTGGCTATTCTGGCATGTTGGTAACTTGTGGCTCCTGGATCTTCTTACATAAACTTGGGGTCAAAGTTCCAACTAGTATTATAGTTACTCTTTTCAAAGGTCCAGCAGTTGTCTGTCTCATAGGACAGAGAAGTTTCTAATATTGAAGAAATCAAAGAAGTACACACTGATTTGGGGGTCCCATGAGGTCCTGGTTAAATCAGAGCTGATGGAATTCAGAACTGGAACCTGAGGGATGAAAAAACAAAATTCAAGAGTGGTTATGAGAATGAAACCACTCAGAAAAGCAACAGATGTACAAATATCATCATCTTTTCAAATGCTATACAGATGTGGTTAAATCTTTTCAGTGAAGGAGTTTGGGTAGGAATTGTGAGACCAGAAAGTCAACCACTTTCAAAAGGCATTGAAAAGAATCCTCAGGCTGCTTTTTATTAAAGTTGCTATAAAGAAGCTTTCCCTACCCACAAGATTTCTTAACCACTTTGCTAGACTTTTTCCATCCCAGCTTCCTATTCTGAATGGCAAAACAATTCTATTTTGGTCTGAATACTTTTTCTGTTCTTCCTTAAATTCTGTCAAATTCATTATCTGCTCCCAAATGGCAGAGATGAAAAAATACATTTTAATTTGAGACTTCAAGGTCAGTCCATTTCATGATAGTCACAAATTACTAATCTCATTTTTCTTCTATGGTATGGGGGAAGGAGTACTGGACTTGAAGGCAGGAGGTTTTGGTCCAAATCTTGACTGACATTTTTTACCTAGTTATGTGGTAAATTCATCTCTCTAAGCCCAATTTTCTCTATTTGCAAAATGGATTATTTGTGTAAACAGTGGTATATCTCTGACTCAGTAATTGCATATTGGGAGTTGCAGTTCTCTTCGTGAGAAGGGAAACTCTTGATCTGCTATTAAGTGTAGATGGGTATGAAGACAAGGGATTCTAGAAGGAGGATGCTCAACTCAGCTCAGCTCAGCTAAAGGGGTGGCACAAGCAGCTCCAGTTTTCTTTTTAAGTTTGGGAAGAGGCAGATGAAACACTGGCTGTGGCAGCCCCTATCACAGTTGTTGGGGATAAGGGTGTTCAGCAATGAGGAAACAATCTCAGGCTAATACAATAAACACTGTGGATTCTAAATTCTGAGACAGTAGATAGTAATGCTTCCCCCCCTCCTCTCTTCTCTCCTCTCCTCTTCTCTTCCCTCTCCCCCTCCTTCCTCCCAGAGAATTCCTGTTCCAAATTTTTCTATTCTTTAAAGTTATACATACACTTTATATTTTCATTCATGCCAGTGTTGGTTGGATACAGGATTAATCTTAACTGTTCCTGGTTATGCACTTTATTATTTATGAAGAAGAAGACAAAGAGAAAGGGGATCAGTGAATGACGAGTGATATATAAAAAAAGGACATAGGTTTAGACCTTCCAAGTCACTAGGCTCTATCCTAGCTGAGGGCTTGATCCAAATAAGAAAAAATTATTGTTATTGGTTTTAAAAATCATTTCATAAATTCTCAAAGTAGGGCAACAACTCATGGGAACCCAGACCAGCTTCATTATTTCCCCTGGGCACAAATAAATTAAAAGCAGTCTTAGAGGAAAAAAAGGATTGGTAAGCAGGAGGAAAGTTCACCTCCACCCCCTCCTCATCTCCCCACCCACATTGTTCCAACAGTCCAGTCTGTGCCAGGGCTAGGAAAGTGATGTTCCCAGGGCTGGTTCCAAGGAGAAGATGGAAAGGGTGACTTTGCCTGCATAGATGTGGGGCCCACCTAAGAGGAAGTAGCTAGATTACTGTTAAACCTAGACATCTTCATTCCTAGACTCTGGCTATACTTGTTTTATCTTCTTCCAGGGTTATTGTGAAGAAAGTGCTTCATAAAACTTAAAGCTCTATTAAAATATGAATAGTCATTATTGTTATTGCTGTAGGACTCTACAAAAAGACCATGAGTTCTTCAAACCAATGCTGGAATTGTCAAAGATCTGGCAGGCCCTACCAAGTAGGAAAGGCTTCAGGCATGGGCTCTTGGTCATGAATTGTAGGCAGGACTGTTGTTGTTCAGAAGTGTCCTACTCTTTGTGACCTGTGGACCATAGCATGTTAATGCTGTCCTTGGAATTTTCTTGGCAAAGATACTAGAGTGCTTTGACATTTCCTTCTCCAACAGATTAAGGCAAACAGAGGTTAAGTGATTTGTCCAGGATCTCACAGCTAGATAGTGTCTGAGGCTGGATTTGAACAAGGATCTTTCTGACTCCAGGTCAAGTGTGCTATCCACTCAGCTACCTACAGCTACCTACAAGAGGGAGAAGTATTGAGGCTCAAATGAGGTAATGGATGTAATCAGTCATTTTTCAGTCATGATCAATTCTTGATGAGTCCAGAATAACTTGCCATTTCTTTCTCCAGTTCATTTTACAGATAAGGAAACTGAGGCGGGGGTGGAGCCAAGATGGCGGTGTAGAAGCAGCAAGTTTTCACAGCTCCAATATAGCCCCCTCAAATACCCATGAAATATGACTCTAAACAAATTTTAGGACTCCCAAACTCACAAAAATACAGAAAACACATTTCTTGCTAAAGGCAGCTCAGCAGGTAGGGTTCATTGCAGCAAGATGGGAGCCAAAACCAGCCCAGCCTGAAACCGCAACCTGGCCCCATGGTGGTCAGGAGGAGGCACAGCTGGAGTCTTCAGGAGAGTGGATTGCCAGCAGCTGTGGCAGTTCCCACATTTATCAAGCCAGGAGAAATAAGGACTAAGAGAAAGGTCAGTGGAATTCAGCTAAATTTGGGGGAGAAAAGTGTTCTGGCCGAACTGCCCCCAGGGCAAGGAAGCAGCAAAAGTGGCAGCCACCTCCACCCAGCTGCTTCAGAGCTCCCAGCCTGCAGACTGTAGGGGGTCAAGCAATTATTCAGAAGTCAAGTGCTCTTGCATTGAGTGGCCTAGATCCAGATAGTGGTCTTGGGTTGTGGTCCTGGGGTGCATCTTCAGAGAGCCAAAGTTGGTGGGGGTGGCAACAGCCCCCTAATAGCTCTGGCAGCTGTGACAACCCTAGTGATTTGGGACAGAGCTTTCCCCTCTGGAAGCAGAGTTCCACAGAGCCAAAAACACAAATAATTTACTGGCATCATGAGTAGGAAAAGGAAGAAAATTAAGAACAGCAATAAAACTCTAGAATCCTTTTTTGGGGACAAAAAGGATCAAAACATGGAATGGGAGTAAGACAACATAGTCAGAACTCCCACACCAAATGCTTCCAAGACACATGAAGATTGCCCACATGCCATAGATAAGCTTAAAAAGGACTTTGAAAAACAAATAAGATAAGTGGAGGAAAAATTGGGAAGAGAAATGAGAGTGATGCAAGAAAGAGTCAACAACCTGACTGAAGAGAATAATACCTTAAAAAACAGATTAACTCAAATGACGAAAGAGACCCAAAAAAACCAATGGGGAGAAAACCTTAAAAAGTTGAATTTGCCAGATGGAAAAATAATCTCAAAAGCATTCTGAAGAGAATAATTCCTTCAGAATTAGAGTGGAGCAAATGGAAGCAAATGACTTTATGAGAAATCAAGGTGCTATTAAATAGATACTAACAAATGAAAAAATAGAAGACAATGTGAAACACCTCCTTGAAAAAACCACTGACCAGGAGAGACAATTTGAAAATTATTGGACTACCTGAAAGCCATGATCAAAAAAAGAACTTAAAAAACATCCTTCAAGAAATTTTCAAGGAAATTTGCCCTGATATTTTAGAACCAGAGGGCAAAATAGAACTTGAAAGAATTCACCAGTCACCTCTTGAAAAAGATCCCCAAAAGAAAACTCCTAGAAATGTTATA
>JAQQSW010000571.1:0-11511 GCA_028646575.1 Pseudocheirus occidentalis | reverse complement strand
CTTGTTAATACAACCGGTGGATCTCTTAAAAGTAACTGTAACTCTGGGGCAGCTAGGTGGCACAGTGAATAGAGCACTGGCCCTGGAGTCAGGAGTACCTGAGTTCAAATCTGGCCTCAGACATTTAACACAAAAAACTAGCCGTGTGACCTTGGGCAAGTCACTTAACCCCAACTGCCCTCCAAAAAGCAAAAAAAAAAAAAAAGTAACTGTAACTCAAAATGTTTGCACTCCAGACAAGTGACACCAAGTGAATGCTCAAGTCAATTTTCTAAGAGAAGGGGTGGGAGACCTTAGACCCCTACCTCTGTCTTCTGTCTTTCCTGGCTTTCTTCAAGGCTCAGTTTAAATCTCACCTTCTGCAAGAACACTTTCTAGAACCTTCTAGAGCACCTACTAGCACCTTCCTTCTACAACTACTTCTCATTTATACTATGTCTATCTTGAATGTACATGGTTGTTTATCTGTTGTCTCACTCGTCAAAATATGAGCTCCTTTAGTACAGAGTTGTGTTTTCTTTACATGAAGAGGAGATGGGTTTGATGACATTTCCAGTTTTTACTGATTAAAAACCCACCAACAGCATTACATGGGAGATCTGCTATGATTGATCCATGATGTGATTGAAATATCTTAAAGTAATTTGTGGTTGTTACATAAATTACTCCATTATTATATTATTCTGTTTAAAGGGGTTGTTAAGGGAGCTATGAGACTCTGTTAGTTACACCCAGCAATTCCTGAGGCTAAATTTGGCCCCAGCCCCTGCTCCAGCCCCCTGCTTCATCCCATCCCCAAGAAGCTTTTAATGCAAGACAAGGCATTCACAGTATTTAGCTCAGTGCCTCAAATGTAGTAGGTGATCCATATATGCTTGCTGACAAAGCCTCTGCTGGAGATACAGGAAGGGACTAAGCAGCCAGGGAGGAACTCATGTTGGGAAGAGCTGCCTGGTGAGGTGGTTTGATAGCACCAGCTGATAGCTTCCAACTTTAACCAAGCACTTACTGCCGTGAATTAAATGGAACAATCTCTCTGTACCCTCCCTCAGAACAGCATCAACAAGAGTTAAGCAAAACTTTTCAATAGCATGTGACTGAGACTAAACCAATATAACATCTTGCACCCATATTTCAGCATCTCTACCAAGATAAAGGAAATGTGTTTCAAACTCCGTTATTTGGAAGCAATGTTGATCATCACAGTTGATGTGATTTCCATTGCCTTTTAGTAATCTCTTCTTTCCCATTATTCTAGACAATGAGAATATAGTTCTGCTAATACAGCTTTCTTAGCTCTTTATCAATTCACACATCTGTGCATGTTTCCTTAAATTCTTCATTTTCATCATTCCTTATGGCACAGTCATGTTCCATTTCATTAGTATACTCCAATTTGCTTGATCATTTCACAATTCAAAAAATGCCAACTTTGTTTCCAGCTCTTTACGAAAATGTGGCCAGTATTTTTAGATGGTCAGAAGTTAAAAATGCTCAGGAGTTCATATAGAGGTCACAGGCTGTTCATTCTGAAAATGTCCTCATGAAATTAGATGTGTGCTTTTTTGTATCAGCAAAAAATTATGTTAAGGAATAGGACAAAGAAGACATACGGCAGTGGTTGGTGACCGCTCCCATTCTGACATTCAGTCCCACCTATGACAACACAAGAATTCTCAGATGGTGTGAAATTAAGCCAGTTCTGTTTAGCTCAAAATAATCACACCAGCTAAGCAGGGATTGTAGTACTTTGCAAACTGATGGAAACCACAGTGTATATATGAGTCTGTTGAGAGGAGAGAAAAGAAAGCATTTGTAGTCATATTTCTCCTTAACCAGATTTACCACATTTCATTACCTCGCTGCCTACTTGTGCTCTGTGGTCTCTGAGGAAATAACTGGATGCAACTGAGAACAAAAACAATATGAAGTAGGAAATTCAATACCCCAGGTTGCATATACCCAATCAGGTCACACAGAGACCAAATTTAGTTCTAGTTAACCTGATTTCAAGTGCATTTGGATCCCTAGGCTATGAGAAGCAGAGTGCTTGCTATATATGATCAGTAAATAAATGTATTAGGACACATCTATTACCTGTCCCTGGTGTGTAGAAGCATTCACATGCCACAAGCAGTGCCTATTTCCAGAACTCATTGCTATCATGAGTGCATTGGGAAATAAATTTGACAAGTAAAGGATTTAATTCACCTAAGATGAACATTAACTGATTTTTCCCCAACCCCCACTTCCCCTAGGCCTATCAAAAATGTTGCCCACCACCGAGCATCCTTTCCAGGTGACGGGGAATTGAAGGAAGCTCGACTGGTACAATTCAAATAGACAGTTCAAGGTTGACTCCAGCCACAGCTTTCATCATCTACTCCCCCCAAATCTGGTGCCTGCTGTGTGTGGGCTCTAAAGTAATATGAACCAGCATCAATATGGACACTGTGACTCACATGCTGTGGCATAGCTCACAAAGTGAGGCTTTGCTGGGCTACAATGCTGGGTAAAATCCAGGGCTTTAGAATACTGGTGGATTTATATAAGAAAGACAGGAATATGGAAAGATCAGGAGGGTACAGGACAGCAACCTGGCCCTTTTCACTTAGCCTTTGTTCTTATTCAGCTTCATTTGTAGCCAATTAGGGAGGATCCTGGGAGCAAAGTGGGCTTTATACTGTGTCACAAGGGAAGGTGCTGGTGTGTGTGTATGTGTGTGTGTGTGCACACATGTGTGTGTGAGAGACAGTGACATAAATATTAAGGGGCATGATAAAACATATTCTTAAAAAAGAAAAAAATACAAGTATTCTTATCTGTGTGAGGCTTTCTGACCATTACACTTCCGTAGGTAGGAGCAAAGGGCCCAAAGATGGCCCTGAAAAACTGAAGCTCAAGAAATGGTAGGAGAGAGTAGTAATTACACAGTCCAGGAAGACACCAAATTCAGTTCAGAGAACAACAGAGAATAGTGGGATGGCATCACCAAAAAACAACAGGGAGAAATCCAGCGCAAGATGGATGCTCCAAATGCGTCAAAGTTGAAGAGAGAAGTAGCTTTGGAGGGCCACGGTTCTGGCTCTGTAATAAGTTTTCGAGAGTATGATCCAATCAGAATAAAATTTTTCTTTGCTTAATCACTTGAGGTAAGACAAACCAACATATCTTGAAGAGGTAGGCCCCACCACCAGTCTGTTATAGCCAAATTCAGCCCAGACTCTAAATCATATAGCTGCCAACATCAATTTCTCTACCTTTTTAGATTGTAAAGGAAAGATTCATCCTTGCTCCCTACCCTAGTCATTCACCATTTCAGGAATTTACTGCAACCATTCCTATCCTCATTTCTTCTCTCCAGACCAAAATCATCATCTCCTCCCTTAACCAAAAATCTTAAAGGGGAATTTGCAAGAAATTAAACACATCTTCCTGTCATTCCAAACCTTCCCAACACTAGCTAGGAAACAATAGCATGTGTGTGTTTACAGGGTCCTACTACGCTTTTATTATTGTAATTAAAACATATTGAGGGGCGGCTAGGTGGTGCAGTGAATAGAGCACCGGCCCTGGAGTCAGGAGTACCTGAGTTCAAAACCGGCCTCAGACACTTAACACACACACACAAAAAACTAACCGTGTGACCTTGGGCAAGTCACTTAACCCCAAATGCCCTCCAAAAAGCAAAAAAAAAAAAAAACACATTGAGGTTTCCTATCCATGAAAAATCTATGACAGAACAGGAAACAGAACCTCTTAAAGTTTTTAGATTGAAACTGAAATTGACTTTCTTCTATTTTATGCAAAATATAGGAGTGGCATTATTTGAATCGCAAATGCATATTTAATTCTGTCTTTAGTTTCCTTTTCTACAGTATAACTTGTTTCTATTGAGCTTTGGTTTGTTTCATTCAGACATGTTACCAGATTATTTCTCATGATCTTTGCAGGTTACTGGTAAATCACCTATTCGCTTTTGGCCATTGGAGTCTAAAAATTAAGAGATTCCTATTATACAAGTAGAACTGGAATTCAGCCTAAGCTCCTTTATGTCAGTACCTTTCATAGCAATAATGGTGATTGAATCAATGAAGAAATGAAATCTTGAAAGAGAATGCCAACATTTCACTTAGAATCACAGAAAGTTTGAGCTAGAAGAGATCATTTATTTAATACACATTAAACAATAATTACGGGTGATTTTTTTCAGCAATGAATGTTTAAATAACTACTTATAAAGAGTTCTGTCTTCATAGAATCTGACCTTCAGAGCTAGAAAGCACCTCGGATACCAAGTCCAACCTGAACTTGAAAAGGCATCTACATCATACTTCAAAAGTGGTTCTCCAGCCTGTGCTAATGAACCTCAATTGAGAAGGTCCTCTACCCTACAACTACATACCTTCTAAGGCAGCCCATTCTACTTTGGATAGTTCTAATTATTAAGAAATTTTTCTTTACAGTCTCAATTTGCAAGATCAATCATTGCAACAGCTTCCCATTGCTTCTAGTTCTACCCTCTATAGTAAAGCAAAACCAATCTAATCCCTCCTTTACCTTATTGTCTTTCAAATACATGAAGACAGCATATCTCCAAGTCTTGTCTTATATAGGCTAAGAATCCCCACTTCTTTTAGGGGATCTTTATATGGCCAGACCTTAAGTCTCTTCATTACCCTCACTGTGCTTCTTTGGACACTCTCCAGCTTATCAGTGTCTCTCCTGAAATATGGCACCCTCAAATATAATAATCTACACGTGGTCTGATGAGGCAGAGAAAGTCGTATTATGACTCCCTAATTCTTGGTCACTCTGATTTCTTAGCAGTCATTTGCTCCTGAATTCATAAATCTTGTAAAATCTCTAGATCTTTTTCAGACAAACTATTAGCAACTTCCTTTAACATGTACTTGTGAAGTTGATTTTTTTACCCCAAGTAGAAGATTTTACATTTATCTCTATTAAATTTCTTTTTGGTAGATCTTTTAGTGTCCTTAATCAGTCATCCAATGTGCTAGCCTTCCCAGCTTTTCATCATCTACAAGTTTAATAATAATACTTTTATCCAAAAAATGGACAAAAATGAAAGAGTAAAACTAACTGTGGGTCCCGGGGGCACTTCACCAGTACCTCCTTACAAGTTGCCCTTGATATATTAATAGCTCTTCTTTGGACTCACTGTTTAACCAACCAGTTCTAAATCTTCTTACCTCTATTACTACCTAGTTCATATGTCTCCATTTTTTCCACAAGAATATCAGGAGAAACTATCAAATGTTTTTGCTAAAAAAATTGCTTCCTAGTGAAGTAAATGCCATCTGGCATGTTTGGTTTTTGAGGCTGAGTTTTCCTATCTCCCTTAGGCTATAAGTACAGTGGCCATCCACTGCCCAACACCATTGCTGATAGGCAGGAAGCTTTGACCTGCTTCATTTCCCATCTGGTACTGTTTGTCCCTCCTTACATAGCCTGTATGTAAGCCTCTCAGGGGCTTGTCATATTGGTGCTGGATTTAGTGAAGATTTGGTTGGGCTTTTATTCTATTATAGTTCAGAGCTCCCATCTCAATGGGTAGGCTAATCTCAGCCTCCCCAGTAATAGGGACAAGTGTATGCCATGAAGCCCATCTTTATTTCATCTTTCAAAGCAAGAGATATAGGAACTGGTTATTGAGCTTGAAAGGAAAAAACCCAACAATTCAGAAATTCTTCCTTCCACTTAGTCTGAGGCTGCAAGTTGCAATCCAGAAGAAGAATAAACACGATAAATCATGCTGAAGAAGTAACAGTTAATTAAAATTTTATATTACATACCCATGATGTGTAGTAGTTCAGGTAACCATGTGAAAAGAATCTTAATTTAGTGTTTCTAAATCATTTATATGTAATTTGTGGCTCCCATCACCTCTGGACTCTTAGGGTTCAAGTAGTGGGAGCATTTAGTTGTAATTAACATTTTTTACCTCACTTGCCCCAACCTAGCTCAAAAATTAGAAACTTCCAAAGTTAATTCAGGCATTGCTCTTTGTTTGCACCCCATCCTAAGAAATGTAGGCAAGGTATATATTTTTTTAAAAAATAAGACAATGATTCAGGACAGAAATAGATAATAAATAAAAGGAAAATAATATCCGTCACATTCCTGAATGAGTAAGTTGTCCTTCCATGCCCATCCTTAGAGCAACCTGAGAAATGAACTCCTCCAAGATTCATGCCTCTGCCAAAGGCAGACGTAAGCAAGGTCTCTGCATCTGTAGTGAGGGATGGAAAACGTCAATGTGGATAGCCTTGGTATATTTGCCCTAACATTGTTATTCATTATCCACTCCTTGTGATTTGTCCAACTTGTCCTAGTCTCCAGTGCAGCTTCTGGCTTGGGTTAGACTAGCAAGAATTGCTATTCCCAGTCACAGTTGTCTCCATGCTGCCAAATCACTTCATAGTGATTTGTGGTCATAGAACCCTGTAGAGACTGCTACTTCTTCTCCATATTTTTAGTAGGTGGAAAAATGCAGTCTTCTTCCCTGGCCTTTTCACTATGAAAGGACTAGAACAAACCTTTTCAGCCCACCAGTAGGGAAAAAAACTTCTTTCCCAACCAGTCTACCCCAGCCCCTGAAACACATGTATGTAGTTCCTCTCTGGCTAGGGAGAATGAGGGAGTTGTACATGGGCGACCCTGTGCTGTGGGGAGTCTTAAAACTACATGAGTGATGTGTAGACCCCAATTAGTAGACCAATAGCAAACTTTTAAAGGTGTCCGCTTATTCTTTCATGCTCAACAACGTAGGGAATCAGCTCAATACATCCTTTAATACCCACTCAGTCATTCTTTCTGATAGTTTCAAACCCAGATTTTATAACATTTGTGTAAAGGAAAGAATCCTTCTTATACTAAAAAAAAACCTTACTGACGTAATAGCAAAGACCTCCCACCTAATCTTTCGTATCATTCTATATAACTACCTTTGTGAAGTGATCTAGACAAGTAGTGTTAAACTCAGGTAGAAATGGGGCCAGTAAACCTTATGTAAGGATCTCCGTAGTTGCATATTCACTTAGAAAACCACATATTAGCATTATATATGTTCTATTGTATTTTTATTTATTTTGTCAAATATTTCCCAATTTTATTTTAATCTGGTTCTTCCCCACTTGTGTGTGTTGCAGCCTATGTGTTTGACACCTCTGATCTGGAAGCCAGCGTGACAATTTGCTGAAAACAGGAAAATAAGATTCACTTCAAAAGAAGATTAGCAGTTTACACAGGGTTATATAGCTGGCCAACAGCAGGATGAGGAACAGAAGTCAGGTCTGTAGACTTTTAGTCCAATTTTCCCCTATTTAAAAAAAGCATTTCCCCATTTTATTTAAGCATTTATTAAGCTTCTGTAGAGTGAGGGTTAGACTAGAATGCAACTCATAAAACATGCACTGAGCTGCCTTGGTTACTTTGGCTGAACAAATGTGGATGTGGGCGCTTTGAGAGGATGAAGCAATCCCATTATTGATTCATTGGTCCTGAGATAAAAGCAGGGGATTTGTCCATTTAGAGGACTGGTTACAAAGTCAAGAAGATTCACCTACATATATACTTTAAAGGGAGTGACTCTGCTGCCTGGTTATCTCTTTCTTCTCATCTATACATTGTGTCAGAACTCTTTAATCCCCTTCCTATTAGGGAGTTAGCAGAAGGAGCTTCCCTTTTCCTGCCCCAGATGCACAGCATCTGCAAGGACATAGTAGAGGGCACATGCCCTACCTAGAGGAGCCTGAGCCTAGGTCTTGGGCTGCCTTTTCTGTTTTGTTTCTTTCTTGAACATAGGTGACTGAGCAGTGATCCTGAGATGAAACAAAAGAATAAACTCTTCATCTGAGAGCAAGTTGAATTCTCCTCTCAAATCTGGAAAGGAAGAATAATTTAACTCAGAGGAGGCCCATACTCAGTTATATCTAGATCTCAAGCATGTCCAGAGATATGATGGGGGTTGGCTTCCCATACTTGTATACCATTTTAAAGTCTTTATCCTTCCTCTCTGGAGTGTCCACTGTCTACCCGTCTCTCCAAAGACGCACTCAAGGAGTGCTTTGAACAAGTAAGTAGCATCATGCTCAGCTATTTTCTCTGCTAATCAAGAGTAGTATGTCTCTCTACACATCCAAAACACCCCAAGCTTGGGTAGAAGCTGGATTGTACTAGCACAACACAAACACACAAGAAATTAAAAGTCTCAGCCAATCAAAGTTCCCTGAGACCACGCTTCAGTGTGATGCAAGTCAACAAACATTTATTGAACACCTATACCCTCTACTGATATAGATATCAATAACTCAGTAGTGGTCTTTGAGTTGCTAGGACCCAAGTATTCATTACCCAAAATGTACAAGGCACACAGGGTACTGAAGACGAAACAAAATGATCCCTTGCTCTCAAGTAGTTTACATTCAGCTGAGCAGAGAGGGAAGGTAAATCATGTGAACAAAATTGAATATAATGCAGGGAAAACTGTAGGAGACAGAAAGCACTAGCAGGTTGGGGAAAGAGGGTAGACTTTAGAGAGGAAGCAGCCCCCAATAGAAACTTGAAAAAAGACAAATATTTTGAGAGACACAGATGAAGAAGGAGGACATGGAGCACAAGGTAATGCCAAGAAACACATTTAAGAAAGTGCTGGTAATCCAATCATGTTAGATCTGCTTTGCTCCTCATTCTGCCCTTGGTGGACTCATCAGGTGACATTCCTAGGGCAGCAGCATCAGGGACAGCCCTGTCTCTCTGCCTTTATGTGCTGGTTGTATTCTGCTAGGGCATGTGAAGGAAGTGGGTTTACTCACTCTTCAGATATTACCTACAGGACATGTTACCTTGTTTTGCTGCCACAATTCAGCTACACCACCATCTCTTTATGCTCAGAAAATCTTATCTAACTCTTGTGTGTGTTCAATACGTATTTATTGATTTGATGGCCTTACTATATATAAAAAAATTATAGTTGAAAAACCACCTTAGATTATCAAAGAATATTTAGCTCATCTTTAATATAATATCCTAAATAAGAAAACCATCGAAAGAAACATCCTTTCTGTTTTTAGAGTAAAGAAAAGATACTTTTTGAGTGCAGGGAGATGCTGCTGTCTCCTGTGGGAGAGGACCAGAGCATCTTTTTTGTTGTTGTCGGGTTGTTGCTTTTTTTCTAAGTTATTGTCAAAGTTTCTGTGACTCAAGATGTGAGCAAAGCATCCTTGGCATTTGGGATTCTAACTCATTCTCTTTAAGTCGTTGGGATCTATAAATAACCGAGAAATCCCCAAACGTGCCTGCTGATTTCTGTCCAGCTACTCTGACCCCTCTGCCTCCGGTCCTCTGGCTAATTATAGTCATGTTGGAAAATGGCTGTCTAGCACAATTCTTCAGAACTGCAAATTTAGCTGGTTTCAAGCATAATGTTTTTCTGCTCTTGCTATAGAAGGACTTGGAAGATGTTTTAGTCTGATTTATGTACTATGGGCACCATGGAAGAATGAATGAGATCCAGTCCCTGCCCTACCAGAGGAATCAGATAGAAAGACAGGAACAACATGATAGCCTATAAAAACAACTTCATCCAGACTCCATATTTCCTTTAAATGTCCTGGTCTGGCACTTAAGCCTATCACATGCTGGCTCCCACCTGCTTTTCCAGTGTCATTTCATAATACTTTCCTTCTTATGTTCTCTTTTCCAGACAAACTGGCCTGCTACCAATTCCCTGTACACAGCTGACATGCTGTTTCCTGTCTCTTCATTCCTTTGTACTGATACCTTTTCAGTCGCCCCTCCCAGCCCCCCACCCCCACCCCATGTACTCACTTCTCACTTCTGCCTCCAGGAACCCCTGGCATCCCAAAACAGCCCAGGTGCCCCATCCTTGAGGCCTTTCCAGACCCCAAGCCCCTCATTAATACTCTTTCCCTCTTGGAATTTATTTTGAATTACTTTTATATACTTTGTATTTACTTGCCTGGGTACACCTCCCAGATAGAGTTCAAGCTCCCTGAGAGATTGGACAGTATTTTTGTCTTTGTATTCCTAGCTCCTTACACCAACTAGGAACTGATATTTATTGAATTGAATTGAATTGGTAGAAGTTCTCCCTTCCTTGATCCAAATCTCAACAATTTTGTAGCGGTCTTTGAGTGCTGGAGATGAAAATTTTCATTACTCCATCAACCTCAATGATCTGCTCTAAGCTTAGCTAGGCAGAGCATACAGTCAGTTGTATGCTGGAGCCAGCTCTGAGGTTTCAGTGTGAGCATTTACACCTCAGAAATAATAAATCAGCTACAATTCAGTCTTATTTATTGTTTTGTTGATGGTCTAGACTTAAGAAAGTCTAATAAAAATACTGTCTATAACAATACAACAATAATTAAAATTAATGATGATATAATAATTATTATTATTCAATAATAATAAGTCTGATAAAATAATGCAGATTAAACTTAAAGGAGTATATGCATACTTTTTTTTCTTGGAAAGCCCAGTTGTTAAACATTTATCAGCACACTCCTATATTGCCTTTAAAACATTACTTGAGTTCAGCAAAAATGCAGCAATTCTGAGATAAATTCAGGTTAACGATAATAACAATAAATAATGATAATTGGTATTCCCATAGCACTTTAAGATTTGCAATGTGCCATTGGGCGGCTAGGTGGGGCAAGACCTGGAATCTTGAAGACTTGTCTTTCTGAGTTCAAATCTGACCTCAGAAATTTACTAGCTGTGTGACCTTGGGTAAGTCACTTCATCCTGTTTGCCTCAGTTTCCTTTTTTTTAAATGTATGAATTATTTTATTTTCTTGTTTACATCATTCATTTCCACAAGATTTTGAGTTACAAATTTTCTCCCTGTCTTTCCCCTACCACAACCCCAAAACAATGATCCCACTGTAAAGCCCCTCTCCTAATCTGCTCTCTCCTATGTCCTCCTCCATCGCCCCTCTAACTTTCTGGTAGGGCAGGGTGGGTCTCCCTACCCCAGTGCCTGTATATCTTAATTCCCAGTTGCATGAAGTTAATAATAATAATAATAATAATAATTTTTAAACTTTAAAACTTTAAACATGGTTGAAAGAACTTTAAATTCTAGATTCTTTCAGTTCTTCCCTCATCACCTACCCCCACTGGAAGAACAAACAATTCCCTACAGGTTGTACATGTGTAGTTACACAGAACATCTCCACAGTGGACATATTGTGAGAGACTGATTATACATCCCTCCTTCCTATCCCGCCCCTCCTTGTTCTATTCTCTACCCTGTCCCTGTCCCTTTACTGAAGTGTGTGCTTCCAGCAACCCTCCCCCCAACCCTGCCCTCCCCTCCATCATCCCACCTGTCATCTCCATTCCCCCACTCTCTTATGTGGCAAGATACACAGTTTAGAGCTTATGTCATTCCTTCCCTAAAGCAAATTCAATGCGAGTAAAGTTGACCCTTTCCCTTTTGCCTACCTGTTCTTCCCCTCC
>JAQQSW010000570.1:18355-36505 GCA_028646575.1 Pseudocheirus occidentalis | reverse complement strand
TCCATGCTTTGATCTTTTTTGTCCATAAAAAACGATTCTAGAGTTTTACTGCTGTTCCTGTCTTGTTTCCTTTTTCTCATGTTGGCCAGTCTATTAATTGCTTGGTTTTTTTTAATCTCTGTGGAACTCTGCTTGCTGGAGGGGGAAAGCTCTGTCCCAAATCGCTGGGCCCTCGCAGCTGCCGGAGCTATTAGTGGGATGCTGCAGCTGTATGGAAAGGGTACTCGACATAGAATTCTGCCTCATATACTTAATTGCTGGATGACCCTGAACAAGTCACTCAGTCTCTCTGTCTCAATCTGCCCACCTATAAAATGTCTGTAATAACAGTATCCACCTTAGAAGGTTATTGTGACAATAATGATATCTAACATTTATATAGTACTTACTATGTGCTAGTCACTGTGCTAAGTGTTTTATAACTATTTCTCACTTGATCCTCACATCTCCTCTACTATTAGATGCTATTATTATCCTTATTTTACAGACTAGGAAGCTGAGGCAAAGAGAAGTTAAGTGACTTGCCCAGGGTCACAAAGCTAGTAAGTGCCCAGGGCTGATTTTGAGTTCAGCTGTTCCAGTCTCCTGGCCAGGCTCTCCTTTCACAATACCCCATACCTGCCTCATAAGACATGCAAAGTACTATTAGATTGCTACATATTAGCTAGTATTATTATAACAGATGGATAGCTCAAATAACACTTTTAGACATGCCTGAAAAGGGGAGGGAATGAGGGAAAAGCCTCCAGCATACAGAGTATTGCTTTTATGGACACAGACAAGACTCTCATACTTTTAATGGCAGGAATACTCACAAGAAGTCATCAAAGTTCTAGTGTACAAATATAGAAGAAGGATTTGATTTCTTCTTCTATGTAACCTGAGAATAGAGAATTGGAGCTAACAGGTAAAATTTACTAGGATTTAGGCTCAGGATAAGGAAGAACCTTTTTTAACAGATATTTCAAAATAGAATATGCTACATGTGAAGTACAGGGGAACTGCTCAAGTATAGTCTGCTAAAATTTGTCATGGAATTATGGGATTCAGAGCTGGAAGGGGCAATAATGAGCATGTATGTAGTGCAGTGGTTCCCAAACATGGGACATGGACCCAGGGGAACAGGGATTTCATGAGGTCATTACAAAGAGTCTGCATATCCACATAGGTCAGGCAGTCCATATAATCCAAATCTATCCTTTTTTTTTAACCTGTCATAAATTTCTCTGATTACACCTTTTAAACTACTTCTTTACATAATTCCTCATGTATTATCCCAATCCCATACTTATACTGAACAGCTGATGTCTTTTCTTAAAAGTGTAGGTAAAGACATCTGCTTCAGGAGAGGAGGGTACAAAGGCATTGAGGTTTTATGAGAGGACAGGTTTTGGAACATCTGTCTGACAGTGTTGTGTTAGAGAGTTAATTAAGCAATATTGAAGGTTTTGTCATATATCATTGAGGGTACAGTTAATATCAGACAATATGAAATTTTAATAGTTCCACTCAGAACTTCATTTTGATACAACATCATAGGGCCACATGGAATCATTAACAGAGAAAATAGATGGTGGGTGTGATCTAGGATTGAGGATTATTGTCAGAATATCAATGGAGGTAGAAGAAAGAGGGCAAAAGAGTCAAGAGTGGAGGAAGCAAATGTTAGTGTTGGGGAACTGTTGTGTCAAGACTATAAAGGGAAAAAAATGAGACCAAAGTAAATTTGAGTGGGAAAGGGAAGAGGTATTAGAGGCTGTGGTGAAGATAGAGTAGACCCAAAGCTGAAAATCTTAACCTTCTTGTGCCATGGGCCCCTTTTCTAGTCTCATGAGGCCTATAGAGCCCTTCTCAGAAAAAAATTTTGACATTGTATTAATACCAACAAAGTACACAAATTTTCCATATATTCCCAATTCATCTTTTTTAAATTTTCAGTAATGTATTGCATAATTCCTCAATTGTAATATGTTGCAAACTATTAATGTGTACCAAGTACCTCTCCACTGCCTTTTAAAGTTGACATTCAACACCAATTTTTTAGTATTATTTCCAAATTCTCTCCTTCCCTTTATCTCCTATCTTACCCATACAGAAAACAAGAAATACAATACTGATTATATGTATGAAGTCACAAAAAACACATTTCTCCCATTAACCATGTTCTGAAAATAAAAAGCCAAAAAATAAAGGAAAAAACATGTTTCAATCTGTACTCTGAGTCTATTAGTTGTTTATCTGGAGATAGATAGCATTTTATATGACATGTCCTTTGGAGATGTGGTGGACTATCGTGGTATATCATTGACCAAAATTGCTAAGTCTTTGACAGTTAATTATCTCTACAATATTGTTATTATTGGATTCATTGTTTTCCTAGTTCAGCTCTTTCCTTTTTGCACAAGTTCATTTAAGTCTTCCCAGATTTTTCTTCATCATTCTCTTCATCATTTCTTACAGTGCAATAATATTCAATCACATGCCCATATCATAACTTGTTCAGGACAACTCCTCAGTGTGTAATTCTTTGCACTACAAAAAACTGCCATAAATATTTTTGTACATACGGTTCTTTTTCCTTTTTCTTTGATCTCTTTGGGGTGTAGATCTAGTAGCACTATTACTGGATCAAAGGATATGCACAGTTTTACAGCAAATTGGGCATAGATTACAAATTGTTCTGCAAAATGGCTGTACTAATTTACTGTTCCACTAGAAGGGCATTACTGTACCTAGTTTCCCACATCCTTCCTGTCCATATAATTTGTGTCAAAAGAGACCAAGAAAACTATACAGGAAGAGAGATAAATTAGCATCTCATGGGAAGTAAATTGACTTGATTGACCTGAGACTAGGGTTTTTAATCTTGTGTGTGTGTGTGTGTGTGTGTGTGTGTGTGTGTGCTACTTTTTTGGTGTTTTGGGGAAGTCTATGGACCTGATCTGAGAATAACATTTTTAAATGAATAAAATAAAATATTCAGGATTACACAAAACAAAACAAAATGACTTAGGGATAGTTAGCATGTAGAAGACTTATCTTAAGGGAGGACAATATACCTAAATAAAAGGCCAGTACACCTAATTCTGTCTTATTGCAAGGAAGAGAATAACAGTTGTAGGTGGAAGTTCCAGTGAGGTAGACATGGAAACTCACATAAGGAAGAACTTCCAATTAAATTTATCCAGCTGGTGTTCAAATATTAAAATGCTGAATTCTTTTCCTTCTTAAAATATGTTAATCAAAATAAAACATAATACTCCAGATGTCTAATCAAGGAAGGGTACATATGTAATTATCATGATCCTTGTTCACAATACTACACTTAAATCGCTGTTGTTGTTCAGTTGTTTCAATCATATTTGGTTGATATTATCTATCTATCTATCTATCTATCTATCTATCTATCTATCTATCTATCATCTATTTATCTACCTATCTATCCTGTATGTATTTTCATTTTCATGGTCACCCTCATTAAAATATGAGCTCCTTGAGAGCAGGGACTATAAATTCAGGGGTGGGGCACCTAAGGCTTCAATTTGTGATCCCATTTGGAGTTTTCTTGACAAAGATACTGGAGTGGTGTATTATTTCCTTCTCTAGCTCATTATATGGATGAGGAAACTGAGGCAAACAGGGTGAAGTGATTTGCCAGGGCTAGTAAGTTCCTGAGGCTAGATTTGAACTCATGAAGATGAGTCTTCCTGACTCCAGACTCAGCATTCTATTCTCTGTTCAAAAAGCACCTTAATTTTTGTTTTGTTTGTTTTGCCACATCACACTGCTAACTTATATTGTACTTGCAGTCCATTTAAATCCCTGGGTCTATTTTCACATGACCTGCTATCTAATCATATTTGTTACATTCTATTCTTAGGTGGCTGATTTTTCCAAAGGCAAGTGGGGAATCTGCTGCTAGTTATAATAATAGTAATAAAGTAGGGAGACATCACTTCCCCCCCCCCATATTCCCCAGCTCAACAGAATGGAGACAGAACCCCTATCAAATGAATGGAACACATTGTCCAAGACTCTTAAGCTCATTAATCCCTTGCCTTTGATCTTGTGTTCTGCATATTTCTGAATTGCTGACCTGTTACTTCTGATATGGTCCTAGATTTAGACTAAACCCTTCTTAGAGGTCATTTGCTGCTTCCTGATTGAGCTCTATGCTACACTTACCAGATAACTTTCTCACTATCACTCCCTTGAACATTGCTTGATCATCAGTTTCTTGACCTGTGGCTCCATATATGGATAAGTCTCTGGCTCTCCCCTCTGAAGCTGTTAATAGGCTTCTCTCTGAGTTGTCAGCAGTAAGCATAGTCTTTGGCCTTATCTATAACCCTATCTGGAAGTAAGATGTGCAAGGCTTAATATTTATCCCATCTTTTTTATTTATCTCATCATTCTAGTATCTTAGGAACTTTTTGGATCCTGATCCTGCCATCCATTCAGTCATTCAACAAATCAACAAGCATTTATTAATCTCCTGTTACATGTTGGGCACTCTGCTAAGCACTAGAGATACAAAGAAAGAAAAATCAAGCTCTGCTCCTAATCTCAAATAGTTCACAGTTTACTGGGGAAAATAATTTGCAAACAGCTATATATATGCTAGATAGATACAGGACAAGTTGTGGATATAAGACCCTAAGCTAAAAGAGGACTGGGAAAGATTTCTTGCATAAGGAGTGAATGAACATCCTAGCTTTTTGTTATACAAAAATCTGAAAAAGCATGCCATCCATGTTTTCATCCAAGTTATTGATAAAAACGTTGAACAGAACAGGGCTGAGGACAGATCCCTGGGGCACTCCAATAAAAACATCCCTCCAGGTGAACATCAATCCATTAATCAATGTTCTTTTGGACCAGTCATTCATTAGTGACCAAAATCCAAATGAAATAGAGATTGGACTAGATGATCTCTAGGTCTGTTATAAAGCTAATGTTTCTGTGATTCTATGATTTTCTACAACTTTGAAGCCCCTTTCAAGCACTGTGTCCAGTGTACTAAACTGAGCTTTGGGTTTTCCACTCTCATTATAGTCGGTCAATTGATCAGTTGGTTAGCTAACAAACATTTATTAAGTTCTTACTTTGTGCCAAGCACTGTGCTAAGTACTAGGAATACAAAGAAAAGAAAATATATAGTCTGGGGGTGGGGAATCTGCAGCCTTGGGGCCACCTATAGGCTCTAGATCCTCAAGTGCAGCCCTTTGACTTTGAGGGCCACACTTGAGGATCTAGAGGGCCACATGTGGCCTCAAGGCCACAGGTTCCCCACCCCTAAATTTATAGTCCCTGCTCTCAAGGAGCTCATATTTTAATGAGGGGGACCATGAAAAAACATACAGGATACATAGAGAGATAGAGAAATAGATAGAAAGATAGATAGATAAATAGATAGATAGATAGGTAGATAGATATAATAAAGTTGATCTCAGAGGAAAGACATGAGCAGTGTGTGTTAGGTGGAGGGAGGTTGCAGAGAGGAAAAACAATGACAGGTACAAGGTAGGATTTTACAGAGAATTTTTCAAGCCTTTCTGAAAGTTCTCCTTTATGCTGAAACTTCCTTTATAAACTGGAGTTGGGGTAATGGTTATTGGAAGTCATGCTCTCCATTGTACAGCAACTACCAGGGTCAAATTAATGGTCCTGGGTTCCCGTATATCTACCAAAAAAAAAAAGAAAAGGTTCTTAGACAGAGGCCTATGCAGAGAGGCAGGCAGGCAGGCTAGACAGTATTCTCTCAAGCATCCTTGGTAAGTATATCTGTCAGCAACTCCTATGCCCCACTCTTGGCTTCTCCCCTGCAATTAAAGACATCTGGTAACCTTATGATAGGAAAGATGCTACACAGCAATAAACTAATGAAAACTACATAGCCCTTGCCCTTGGCTCATTTTCGAAAGAGAAGACAACATAGATGCTGACTAGTACAAAATAGATGTACTTCTTTTTTTTTAACTATTCAGTGGTTCTCTGGTAATAACAGCTCACATTTATAGATCACTTTATAGTGTTTGAGGTGCTTCCCTCACAACAACCATGGGAAATGGGGAATGAAAAGATTATCCTCCCATTTTGCACATAAGCAAACTAAGACTCAGATTACATCACAATCGGCAGGTATGAAAATAGGGTCTCACATTTTTTCATTGTTGGAATGGAGTCATGGGATTTCAGGAGGAATTTAAGAGATTAAAAAATTGAATCTTCAGATTTTATTCAAAAAAAGGAGAAGAAATAGAGAACCAGAAAAATGAAACCAATTTCACAATAACATACTTATAGTAAGAAAGAGAGCAGGATTTGAACCCAGGTCTTTAGAACCCCTATTCAGTGCTCTTTCAACATTTATCCCAACTTAAACACCAATATACAATTTATCTGGACACACATCCTGTATGTTCTTTAACAGACAATTTAGTTTTTAATTATATCCTATTTTCCATTGCCCCTAGTGCCATTATAAAATCCTTATGAGGAGAAGTCGTGTATTTAATCAATTAAGATTTGTTAAGAGTCTACTATGGGGGCGGCTAGGTGGCGCAGTGAATAGAGCACCGGCCCTGGAGTCAGGAGTACCTGAGTTCAAATCCGGCCTCAGACACTTAACACAAAAAAGTAGCCGTGTGACTTTGGGCAAGTCACTTAACCCCAACTGCCCTCCAAAAAGCAAAAAAAATTAAATAAATAAATAAATAAAATTAAAAGTCTACTATGTGCCTAGCACTCTGCTAGGCAATGGGAATATGTAACAACAACAACAACAAAAAATGAAATGCTCTGTACTCTCAAGGACCCTGCATTGCATCAGGGAGATAACATAAGCATATATAAAAATATATGATATCTTTGCTGTACTTTTTTATCCCCACATCGCTTTCACATGACATAAAAAGTGTTTGTTGACTGGTCTATTTCTTTTCTCATTTATAGACATTCTCAACCTACTTTGAATTCCTTTAACTCTTTTTTATTGCATATATTTTTGTACTTGAATACATTACTGTCTTAAATTCTTTTCTAATTGCAATATATACATTAGTCTAATTTCCTCAAGAAATCTACAAACTCCTTGAAAAGCTAATCTTTTCTTGTATTCCTCATAGTCTTTGACATTGTTGGCCAAAAGGTACTAGCTGAAGACATATCTTGACTATCTTTCTATCTTTATGTCTCTGATGCTAAACACATTTAGTCAATTCAGTTTTTTTTATTTTTAATTAAAATGGTTTTTTTCATATTAGGTAAGAACAATCAGTTTATCAATATTCCGTATTCTTCAAGTTCATTCATTTTCTTTCTATTCTTTCTTATCTATCATGAAGTGAATTTCTTCATTCTATTCTTCCATTCATATATCTATATCTATCTATATGTATACATATATAGATATAGCTGTGTTTATAAATATAAGTATGTCTAGACACACACATATACATACATGCTTATATGTGTGTGTATTTTCAATTATCATATAGATACAAAGGGAAACAGAACATTTACAACTCATTTGTTCCATGTCAAAGTTCTATGTTAGAACAGGAGATCTTAATCTTGTGTCATGGAATCTTGTGCTACACGAATCCTCAGAATAATGCTTTTAAATGCTTTAAACAAAACATATAGGATTGTAAAACTAAGTAAACTGAAATAGCTATCAAATTATATTTTTCTTAAAAACCAACAACACCATTCACAGGCTTCCGGTCAACAAGCTTTGTATTAGATCCTAAGATTATTGAGGATAAAGACTGTTCTTAATGATGCACAAGAGTGTTCCATAGTCAATGGAGGGCCAGTCTTGGAGTTACAAAGATCTGGGTTCAAGTCTTGCATGTGACACATACTGTGGATTAGTCACTGAAACTCTCAATGCCCCAAGAAAGTCTCTAAGACTTATAAATTGCAGAATAGTTGTCTATGTGCTTTGTTGGAGGGAGTTTCCTCACCAGGAGTTCCCAACATTGATAAAATTACAGATCTGGAGAGGGAGGGAAGGGAAATCCTAGCTTGGCTTTATGCACATAGTTACTTGAGAATTGTTTTTCCCACCCTCGAGTCAGGAAGCTATGGCAGGGGGTGGGAGTGTGGGGGACTGGTTTAAAAACTACATGAAAACTTTTGGGACAACCTATATTAGTATCTAAGCAATCTATTTGTTTCCAAGCTACCTAATCCTCTGGGGGCATGTTTGGAAGTTCCTTTAGCAACCATTCAGAAGACTCTAGTCCTGTATGTGCCACCACTTAGCTGTGTGAATTTGGGCTGGTAACTTGTGTCTGGCTCATTCTCCTCATCTATAAAAGAGTGTCTTAGAATTCACCCTACCTCTCTGACAAATGTATGTATGTGAACTTCAAAAAGATAAAAAAACAAAAAACAAGTACAAGGCATTGTAATTAACATTCTTCTTATAAGGTTACCTTTATGCATATTGACAATTTGGATCCCAAAATAGCTTTTTATCATAGTTCTAAGTATGACTGATGCAACAGCCAGTCAAACTTCTTTCAATTATAAGACAGTATTAGAGAGACCTCTACTTCTCTGCTGCAAGGGTGAGTTAATGCTACTGCTCCAAACAAAGAAAGAAATTGACAAGAAAAGGAAGCATCAGAAAGCAGACAGAGTACTTGCTGGTAATGCAGTCCAGAAGACTTGGATTCATCCTGTCACTCATACTAGTTAGTTTTTTGATCCTGGACAAGTCACTTAACCTCCTGAGGCCTCTATTTTCTCATATGTAAAGTGAGATAGTTAGATGCACTGAATTCTCAGGTTCTTTGAAGCTTTAGAGATGGCAGGTAGGTGGAGCCATGGATAGGTTACTGGGCCTAAAGTCAGGAAGACCTGAATCCAAATCCCATCTCAGACAGTAGCTGTGTGATCCTGGGTAAGTCCCATTTGCCTTAGTTTCCTCATCTGCAACATGAGTAGAAGAGGAAATGACAAAAAGCTCCAGTATCTTTGTCAAGAAAACCCCAAAATGAGTCATGAAGAGTTGGATATAACTGAAAATGACTAAGCAACAAATTTATAATACTATGATTTCATTGATAATTTGGATGTGTTGGAAAGCATGCCAGTTCTGGAATCTGCAAGATCAAATCCTGCTTCTTACACTTACTCTCTATGTGATATGGACAAGTCAATTGACTCTCCTTGGCATAAGTCTTTATCTATAAAATGAGAGACTTCTGATTTCCCTTTAAACTCTAGATTCTATGAAATTAAATAAATATGAGACAATAAACTATCAACTAAATGTGCTCAAAAATTTATGAAAAGGTACTGAATGACTATGTAGAGAATCACCTGACCTTGAAATCTCAGCTCATACCTTTCTTAGAAATAGCAATTATCATCATTTTAATAGGTTTTGAACACAGGCCATCTAGAATCCAAGTTCTGTACTTTCCTACTTCATGCTGATTTTACACATTATTCCTTCCTTTTGTCTGTCTCTGTCAATTTCCATCTTTGGTTTCCATAAGAGAATCATGAAGTGAAGATAATGTTTCTTCCTGTGCTCCTCTAATTCCATTCATTGGGAGTATAGGAGAGGAAGGGTGAGGAATAGTTAGTAAACCTATCTTTACCAATGTTTTTTTTCCATTTATTCTTTTCACCTTTCAAGGGTAGAGTTCCTTTCCAAATCAATGGGAGCTCTGAGAGTGGAAGGGATAAGGGAGAGGCATGTGTTGTGTGCAGTGGGGGGGAGGTGCTAGTGCTGGTGATGAGCATGAGGAGAAGCTAGCCTTAAAATCAAATAAAATTTCAATTGAATGACCTGAACTAGCAGTTTTAAGAAGCAAGTGATGAGGTTCGGCATGGAGGTTAGAGAAATGCAATCATCATTGAATGATTAAAATTAACATTGCACTGATTTCTCCTCCTGCTCCTCCTCCCTATCCCTTAAGCCTCCCCCCTTCTCCCTCCCCTCAATAAATACAGAAATCTACACAGGCACACACCATTTCAGAGGGTAATTATCCAAACTGTCTAGAACAAACAAAACAAGTGCAAATGTTATGTCCATGTTTAATGAAGACTTTGGAGTGAATCAGTGAAGTGAGACCCATTCAGCTCCACTCATGCTTTCATATCCTCTGACTTTTAACACGTGCACAACACAATATGGGATCTCATTTTAAAGTCAGAAGCTCAGAGCCTGAGATTAAATAACAAAATTGGCACCTGTCATTTTTTTCTCTATATTGGTTTCAGTCAACTGCTTTAACTATTAAAAAAAAATCTCATCTGGAAAAAAATAGATGTATTAAGAAAAAAAATAATAGCTAAGGATTATTTTCTTTAGTTTCACAATAACCCATCAAGAGGTTGAGTGTCATGCGCCTAAAGTTATAAATAGAAAATAACTCCAAATAACTCATTAGGCTGATTTATTTACATTGTGATTTTCCATTTTTCCATGTTAAATTTTAATATCATTTTGGAATCTATTTTTGCTGCACCTGACTAAATGTATCTCAGTCACATAGTTTACAAAGCAAAGCAAGAATGAGTGTACTTATATATGAACTGCATACGTCTAAGAGTCAGGATGGTTCAATGGAAATGATAAGGACATATGGACCCAGAAGACTCGAGTTCAAATCCCAGCTGAGTCACATGGAGCAAGTCATTTCACTTTCCCAATCTTCAATTTCTTCATCTACAAAATAAGAGCATTAGACTGAATAATTTTTTGTGATCCCTTATAGCTCTAAACGAATTGATGACTCCATGATTCTCTGTTGTTATGACTGAATAAGAACAAATTGAAAACATTAATTGGTCTGACTTGTTAGATCTTTTCTAAACATCCCGTCCCCCTAATAGAATATATATCCATATAGGGAAGAGTAAGGGTTTTGTAGATAGAGCAATGGCACTTGGGCCTCTTGGACAACATGGAAACATCAGTCAGTGAACTAGATGAAAAAGCGTCTAGATTCTGCTTCAATTCAGTTCTGGTAGTTCTAACGTGGCCTGTGTGTACATGCTTATATGTGTCTGTATAATAAAAGCATATTTAACTATATAATCCAAAATTTCTTTTGAGATAACAAGTACCTATGACCAAGTAAAGTGTTTATTTTACTGTTACAAAACTAATTTCAGCAATGCACAAAGCCACTGAAAGTATATAGGCTCAAAGTCCACTTTGGGCTTTCATTTCTTACTGTGACTGTGCTCGTAGGCTTGAAATAAACTGAGTGCAGAACAGATGGATTACTATGGCTCTCCATGAAAAGTCCCTTTCCATTTATTCAAATGAACAATAATATAATACAGTAACATAATATACTATACAGTAATAATTTCAAACATTAAGATGCATATTGGTGATCCATGTTTAGTGAGTGCCACATTGAAGTCTGGCTCTGTATAAAAGGCAATTGTGCACCAAAATCTATACTTATGGTCACTTCATATACTGAATAATTTTCTGCAAACTTTCGAAGTAGCTGAGGGAAAAGCATTTCATCTGTAGTTGTACTTCTTACAGTGTTTGGCACAATGTCCTTGATTTAAATGAATAGACATTAAGTACTATTTACGGGGAACTATGTCAGGTCTCTTGCACATATGTTTGTGAAATTTACTTTCCAAACTATCCTAGTAGAATGAGATTATGATTCCCTCCCCATCAAGCAACGGAGAGAAAAGGAAAGAAAAAAAGAAGAGGGGAGGGGAGAGGAGAGGAGATGAAAATGAAAAAGAAAAGTAGATTTGTTCCAGGTCTACACAGCTCTATCTAGGATCACAAATTCAGAACTGGAAAGATCTTTTTTACTGAGGCCCAGAAGGCAGAAATAGTTTGCTCAAGATGACACAGGTTGTATGCCTGGTCCTCTGACCAATTCCAGCTGTCTCTCCTTTAACTGTGCTTCTCCAATTGCTGTTACTAGAACTATTTAAAAAAAGCTGTGTTCTTATGTTGTCAACTGAGGTTAATGTTGTCATTTGAGAAAGTCAGATCAGTTCTTTCAAAGACTCAGATTTTGTAGGTCTAACTTTCCTGATTATAGTTAAGAGTAAAGCTGGAGGTAAATGGGTGAAAGTATTGGAATCAACGACATGTGGAATCTGTCACATGGGCAGTCTCACAACTTAGACTTTCTTAGAAACAAATCATCCATTTCCAGAAACA
The DNA here is from genome assembly GCA_028646575.1 of Pseudocheirus occidentalis. Classification (NCBI taxonomy): domain Eukaryota; kingdom Metazoa; phylum Chordata; class Mammalia; order Diprotodontia; family Pseudocheiridae; genus Pseudocheirus; species Pseudocheirus occidentalis. Next base: position 24,327 of record JAQQSW010000570.1, on the reverse strand, counting down.
TAAAAGGTAAGAAATGTGACAACCAGAAATTCTGACAGGAAACTTCCAAGGTTGGGTTCTCTAAAGACTTGCCAACTAGGCAATATTGAGTACACTCATGTGTCTTCTTCCCAAATTAACTTAACCTGTTAATGTCTTTGGTCAAATGCTTGTCAGTCAATTTTATGGAAAGTTTAATGAGGCCTGGTTGACCTCTTGGTTAAAACTTTAATCTGGGTATTTCCTGAATGTTTATGTAGCTTAGCTTCCACACAATCAGAGTCCCACAACTGCATCTCCTCATAATCAAAAGAAGAAAGAACTTTCTCAGTCCACAGAGTACAATCTAATCCAAAAAGCTTATCTCTTGCCCTTGGTGGAAGCAAAGCAGTCTTTTTCTAAGGAGCATACACACAAAAATATTGACAAAGCAGGTCAAGTGAGACACAGAAGGCAGAGGGTACAGTGGAGAGAAAGTGATTTTAGAGTTAGAACATCTGGCTCCACATTTTATCCATGGCACTAACTACCTGTGTGACACTGAGAAATTCACTTAACCTCCATAGGCCTCAATTTCATCATCTGTAAAATAAGAGGGGAAGCCAGGTATGCTGATGCAAGCCTAGTATCCCTGTGATGGGGCACCCTGATGGTGGATGGTGGATCATCTAAGCTCTTGAATTCTTAACTACAGCAAGCTAAACTGACTGGGAATCTGCACTAAAGTCCAGTACCCCTAAGTGAGGGGGGCATCAATATGCCTAAGGAAAGTGTGAAGCAGCCCAGGTCAGAAATGTCATCAATAGCTGCTGACCAGATATACCTTGAGCATACAGTTGAACCATAGAAATCCTGAAGACCTGAGTCTCAGAACACTGGGAACTACAGAGAGCCTTTCTCTTTAGGGCTCATATTTATGTAAGTTCCTGAGCAGATACATCAAAGATGACAAAACTCAGGATGCCACAGGTTCTATGAATTTGTTCACCTTCTGGGGACTCAGAGTTTAATATCAGTTTTTTTTTTCATGTAGGTGTATTTGAGGAGTATCTGATCTTTTATTTTTCATCCCCCAATTCCATCATCTTAAAATAAAACTATACTGATAGTACAAAATTAGATTTTCATCTGGCCCAAAGGACCAGAAGGCAAAAATCTATTACAAATCCATGTAGTTATGCAAAATTACTGCCCACACTAGTTACTTTCATAAAATATGTTTCAGTCTGCCCTCAGAGTCCTTCAGCTCTCTATCTGGAGGTTAGATGGCATGTTTGATCATCAAGAGACCTTTAGAACTGTGATTTACCATTGTATAGATGAGAGTTCTCAAGTTGTTTGACTTTGTTTTTATTGTTTTATTTGTTTTTATTGAATAGATTCACTATGCATCAATTCATATGAGTCTTCCCATGTATTTCTGAAACCATCCCTTTTATCATTTCTTACAGCACAACAGTATTCTATCACATCCATATACCACCAATTCTTCAGTCATTCCCCAATTGATGGACATCCCCAAGTTTCTAATTCTTTTCCACTACAATAAAAAGAGCAACCCTGCTCTCATCTTGTATATATTTGGCCTTTTCCTCTTTCTTTGAGTTCTTTGCAGTATAGACCTAGTAAAGGATCAAATAGTATGCACAGATTTATTGTTTTTTGGGCATAGTTACAAAATGTTTCCCAGAACGATTGGACTAATTCACAGCTTCACCAACAAGAGCATTAGTATAACGGTTTTCCTACATTCCCTCCAGCATTTGACATTTAATTTTTTTTCTTTTTAAAATCTTAACCAATATGATAATAATAAGGTGCTACCTAAGAATTGCTTTAATTTGCACTTCTGCAATCATTATTTAGGGCATTTTTTTCATATGGCTATTGATAGCTTGGATTGCTTCAACAAAAAATTGTCTATTCATATCATTGGGTAACGGCTTTTTTTGTAAATTTCACTTAGTTTCTTATAGATCTTATAAATTATATCTTTATCAGAGAAACTTGTTTTTAAATATTTCTATTTCCTTCTTTTCTAATTTTAGCTACATTGATTTAATTTGTTCAAGATAATTCTGTAAATCTATATCTTTTCTCTGGTCCTGATCTCTTTTCATATCAATAGATTTCACAGATAATTTCTTCCAAGCTCTACTCCACTTGCTTACGATGTGAGCCTTTGGCATATAGCCTAAAACTAGGTCTACATCTAAACTTCTGCCATATTACTATGTAATTACTAAGTAGTGGGTCCTTGTCTCAATAACTATGGTCTTTGGTATTATCAAATACTAGATCATTGTGCTCATTAGATTTTGCATATATTGTGTAGCCAACCTGTTCCACTGCCTAATTTCTCCATTTCTTACTTAGTATCAAAGTCAGCTTTTTTGTATAGTTTGAGATCTGATACTACTAGGCCTTTTTTAATTTTTTTAAATTGATTTTCTTAGTACCCTTGACTTTTTGTTGCTCTAGTTGAATTTTTAAGAATTTTTTTTTCTAACTCTCTAAAGTAATTCTTTGATAGTTTGTTTGACATGGAACTGATTAATTAATCATTATGTTGTATTGTCATTTCTATTATATTTGTTCAAACTATGGAAGAAGAACTAATAGTTCACCAATTGTTTAAATCTGTTTTATTGGTATGATGTTTTCTAATTGTCTTCATATAGTTCCTGTATATGTCCTTGCAGATGAGATATTCAAGTATTTTATACTGTTCATAGTTTATTTCGCTTACTGCTGGATTTTTTAAGAAATTGTAACAATAATGCAATACTCACAACACCCACAGTAGTAATGAATATGCCATTACAGTCGTGAATCACAAAATGTAACAGGCTCTCCACATGGAGGATAGAACCAGAACCTTTATTCAAATACCAGAAAACCAAGTCCCAGAACCAGAAAGCCAAAGTCATTACAGTAACCACAAAGTTGGTTGGCACGCATGGTTTCTCAGTAGTTTCTCAGCCTGGTTCTTGGAAGTTCTCAGCAGAAATTCCCAGAGGAAAGGTCTCACCAGAAGAAAGGTCTCAGCAGGAGCTCCAGCCTCCAGATGCTTACCCAAGGAAGTTCTGACTTCTGCTCTTCCTTATACAGGTATTAGCTCCTCCCTGTTAAGCCCCTTCCTGTTAGTCAGCAACAGAGGTTCATAGCTCCTGTTTTGTTTTTGTTTTTTTACAGAAGTTTAATGTAATTACTAAGTGCTAAGTATGTGTTAGCTTGTTGATGCAAAGGGGGCATGGAAGATCTTCAGATTCCATTACATTACAGTAATATACAGTAATGTAAATGACTTCTCTGGATTTGTTTAAAATATTGAAAATTTGCTAAAGTTTTTAATTGTTTTGATTAGCTTTTAGTTAACTATATAGTTACAGAAACCATCATAGTATATGCAGAAAGTGATAATATTGTTTCCTTTTTGTCTATCCTTCTTACTGTTCATTTCTTCTTAATTTTATTTCTATAGCTAGCATTTTTATTGCACAATAATGATGATAATGGATATCCTTCCGTGATCTTCTTAGAAAATCTTATACCCATTACAAATAATGCTTGTTCTTCATTAGATATATACTACTTATCATTTTGATGAAATTTCCTATTTCTATAATTTCTAGTATTATTAACAGGAATGAGTGTAATGTTTTTTTTATCAAAATCTTTTCCCATGCTTATTTAATTAATCATATCATTTTATTATTTTGTTATTAATGTGTTCAATCACACTTATGGTTTTCCTAATACTAAAAAAAAGTTTGGCATCCTTTTTGTTTTTTGCAAGGGGAAAGGCAGGGCAAGTGGGGTTATGTGACTTGCCCAAGGTCACACGGCTAGCAAGTGTTAAGTGTCTGAGGTCAGATTTGAACTCAGGTCCTCCTGACTCTGGGGCCAGTGCTCTATTCACTGCACCACCTAGCTGCCACAGAAGTTTGGCATTCTTGATAAAAATCCAACCTGGTCATTGTATATGATTGTTGTAACATATTTCTGTAGTAGTGCCCTAAGTAATATTTTATCAATTTTTTTGTAAATTTTTTAATCAAATGTTTTGTAGGGAAATTGGTCTCTAATTCTCTTTCTGTATTAATATTCTCCCTGTTTTAGATATCCAGACTATATTTGTATCATAGAAGGAATTTTGTCATCCTCCTTAAATATCTATTTCTTCCCAAAGAGTTTATGAAGTATTACCAAGAATTGTTCTTTAAATATTTTATAGAATTCACTTAGAAATTTACCTCGTCATATTTTTTTCACCCTTTAGGGCTCCATTTACAGTTTTGGGGGGATATTTTTCTAAGATGGAGCTATTTAAGTATTTTATGTTCTGTTATGATATTTGGGGGGTGTGTGTGTGTGTGCAAATATAAATTCATTTCATTTAGATTTTCAGCTTTATTGGCACATAGGCAAAATAGCTTACAATAATTGCTTTTATTTCTTCTTCATTGGTTGTAAAAATCATCATTTTTTAATTTTGATACTGGTAATTCGGTTTTCTTCTTTCTTTTTAAAATTAAATTAGCTGACTTATCTATTTCATTTTTTAAAGCTACTTTAATTTGTTAATTAATAATTTATTTTTACATTCAATTTTGTTAATCTCATCTTGGATTCTTAGGATTTCTATTTTGATATTCAACTGAGGGTTAATTTGTTGATTTTCCTTTTTTTTAAGTTTCATGGTCAATTCATTGATCTGATCTTTCTTTTATTGAGGTGAGTTTTCAATACATAAATGTTCCTCTAAGTACTACTTTTACTACATGTCACAGTTTTTTGTATTTTTTTTCATTGTTGTCATTATCTTCTAAGGAATTTTTTACTGTTTCTATTGCTTCTTTAATCCATCCATTCTTTAGGATTAGGTTATTTAATTTCCCATTTTAAAAAATGCACCCTGAAGGCCACTTGTGATAAAGTTCTATGTCAACTCCCTATGAGAGAATATTAAAAGTTTAACTTGTTTGATCTCTTATAATTTTGTGATTATCTTGATTCCTTTATTTGAATGTCAAATTTTCTACTCACTCTGATCTTTTCACCACTTTATGCTTGAAAATATTCTGTTTCATTTAAATGTCTATTTTTTTGCCCTGTAGGAATATATTCTGTTTTTCTTGGTATATTATTCTTGGTTCTAATGCTAAAATCTCGGCCTTTTGAAATATCATATTACAAGTTCTCTGCTCCCATATAGTGGTGACTCATATATCTTGTGTGATCCTGATTATGATCGCATGGCAAAAAATATTCCCCTTTCACCCTACCATTTTGATTCTATACCTCTATAGAGATGTTTTAATGTAGCAATTTAACATTCCCAGTATCTCAGTTTCCCTAGACACCTAAAGGGCTTCACTGTGATTACGTTATAAGCATAATATCAGTGGAGATCCTTAGAGAAAGATAATCATAAAACAAAAATTGTACATACCAGTTCCAAGAACTCTACCTCCATATATACTCACACACAAAAAAATGGATCTGCAGTAAAGATTACAAAATACTATCTTCCATGCAGAAATAGAGGAAGTCATACAGAATACAAGCGGCAGTAAGAAAATAATGCCACAGAATGCCTATTTTCTGTTTAATTCCTAAGGCTGTAACATTGTGTTTGCTTAAGTTATATGATCCTGCATTCATATTTTATTTGAGTTTAACATTGGTATATTATGATGAAATATTTAATAAAACTGTAGTCTAAATGCAACAAAAAAAGACTAAAAAATCTTATAAAATGACTTCTATAAAAGCAAGGAGTCTTAGGGACAAGTGGATTTAATAGACGCGAGAATTAACACATTGCAACACCTCCTTTGTGATTTGTGACTGTAGCATCCCACTAATAGCTCTGGCAGCTGTGAAGGCCCCAGTGATTTGGGACAGAGCTTTTCCCCTCCAGGAAGCAGAGTTCCACAGAGCTAAAAAAACCCAAGCAATTAATAGACTGGCCAACATGAGAAAAAGGA
>JAQQSW010000570.1:0-17855 GCA_028646575.1 Pseudocheirus occidentalis | reverse complement strand
ATACAAACACACATATTAGGTATTACTAGCTATTTGTAGAGATTATCCTTCTCCCTCTGTCTCCCTCCCCATTAAAGTTTCCATTATAACAAAAGCAATTAAAGAAGAACAGTCAGCTCAATGGGTAACATATGCAAGATTCTAACTGAGTAGTTACTCAACTCTGCCAAAAGGAGGGAGGTATGGTTTCATTATGAAAAAACTCTTCTATCTCACAGTAACATATTTTTACCATGATAATAACCCTAAGATAGTTGGTTATATGGAGATCCGGCTCCAAGGTGAAACTCAATGCAGACTAGACAATGAATTTTGGTGTTCCACTGATTAACCATTCACTTTACTACCATTTGGCATTTACTGTGGGAGAGGAGAATAAAAGATATCACACCCTTTCTGAATGTCAACAAAGAGTTCAATTATTCAAAAAGGATGATGGGTTGGCAAGGACCTCCAAAGGCTTATCCCCCGGCCTCCGGGAAGGGCCACACCTAAACCATCTGAGAAAGATTAATATCTCTCTTATATTTGAACTATCTCCATAAAAGAGATTCCATAATCTGCTTCAGTAATCCATTCCCATATTTCCTAAGTTCTTTATATATACTTTTATTTTATATTGAAAAGTACTCCAAACTATGTCATGCAAGGATCTGTTGAAAGAAGTAGGAATGTTCAGTTTGAGGAAGAGGAAGCCTGAATGGGATATAAACACAGTATTCAAATATTTGCAGTGTTGTCACATGGAAGAAGAATTATACTTGTTCTCCTTGGTCCCATAAGGCAGAACTAAGACAAATGAACAAGTTAGAGAGAATCATTATAAGGAACAACTTTCTATCAAGTAAAGCTATCCAAAAGTAGGAGAGGATGCCTCAGGAAGTAGGAAATTTCCTATTACTAGAGTCTGAAAGCAGACGCTAGATCATCAGTTGTCAGGGGTGCTGAAGTGTGGTTGATTCCTACACTGAAAGGAAAGCTGTACTGGGTAACTTCTGATTTCCCTTACACGATTTTATGATTTTGTGGAAAAATATAGATCTATTTAAGGAAAGGGCACATCCCCTTGCCAAGCTGGTCATGTCTATAGACCCCTTCTCAGAATAAATATCTTTAATTACGTAAAAAATATCCATAAGAATACAAAGAAATCAAAAGTCATCTAAGTAAAGATTAAAATAAAACAATTCAATGATGCCACTGGTTTAAAGTCAGAAAATACTTCTGTTATCAAAACATTACAGCAATTCCTTGATTCTTAGTGTAAGTATTATACTCATCAATCTTACTTTGTTTTTCACATCTTTCCCTTTATGATTCTTTAGTACTGACCAATTACTTTATGGAGAGTTCACAGTTCCATTTCTACAAATATTTTTCAATTTCAGTTATGTTATCTGGCTAGCTTTCATTTTTTTGTTTAGATTTCAGTTTTTGTAGTCAGGGATTTGGCACTCCTTTTGCCAATCAAAGATTGTACAAAACTATTGTCTACAATACTAACCTTGTATGCCCTTGTAAAGGTATGATTATTGACAAAAGTTACAGGTATTTTCAAGTACAAATTGTCAGGAACTAACATTTTTCCCCCAAATATGCTTCCTTCCTCACCCCAGTCAGGTGCTCATGCCTAACGTCCCCTAAAAACCACCAGGTTTATCTGACCTAAGGATTCTTTCCACCCAGCCATAAGAGGAAGAAAGGCTAGAGGCAAACTATCTCAGACATCAGTCAGGATCTTATGTGTTTCTTTCCCTTGTCACTCATGTGTGTCATTTTAGGACAAGGCTAAAAACATAGTAAGTGCTTAATAAATGCATTTCATTCATTTAACTATCCATTCTTTCCTTCTAAACTTTGCCAATGTGTCTCAACTGCCTCATCTGAGGCCTTCTTGTCCTGGAAAATCCATAAGTCATGCATAGAACCAGGAGAACATTGTACACAGTACCAGCAATATTATAAGGATGATCAACTGTGAAAACTTGGTTACTCTGATCATTATGGTGATCCATGAAAATTCCAAAGGACTCATGATGAAAAATGCTATCTACCTTCAGAAAGAGAAATGATGAACTAGAGTGCAAATGAAGGTACTTTTTTCTCTTTATTTTTCTTTTGGACATGGCTAATATGAAAATGTTTTGCATTATTCCACATGTATAATGGGTATCATATTGCTTGCTTTCTCAGTAGGCTGGGGAGGGAATGGTGGAAAGGATTTTAAACTCAAAATTAAAAAAAAGTTAAAAACATAATACTGACACTAATAACAAAGTTACAACAAAAACAACCCCCCCCAAAAAATAAAGGATTTCTAAGTCATGCTTGTCCTCTTCTCATTTTGGTAAATCCCTTCTACATTTTGGAACCTATAGGCTGGCCATCCATCTGCCTCTCATTTTGGCTTTGTATTTTCTGGACGTAGACACTATACTTCTGTGTAGGTAACTTTCCCCCCTTCTCCCTCCCCACTTAATCCCCATTTCTTCTTCTATTAATCCCCATATTCTTCTGTTCCTCAGGGGCATTGTAATGCCATGTACCAACAGATTCCCAAAAGAATGCTAATGTGAACAGCTTTTAAGGTTTGAAATATAATGAACACTGTTTATTCCATTACAAATCAAGGCAAACATTCACAGTATATCACAATATAGTATTCACAACATTACATCTTATCACAGAAAGTCACAATATAGTGTTCATAACAGCTTAACATTAGAATGGCCACACAGTTTTCACTACAGTGGCCACAAAATTTACAACAAAGAACAAAAGAATAATCATCTGGTTTTCCTAAGAGGGAAATTGTCCTTACTTAATCATTCAGTCAATTCACAATACAATAATCAAACTTCCACTAATGGGGCAACCATTAACTTAATCAGTCACTAATCTAGATTCACAATTACTAACTATCATTAATCACTAAGTACAGTCATTAGAAAAACCACACAAACCCTACACCCCTTGGTGTCCAGCAAACCTCATTTTCCCCCAAGGGGCAGCCTTTTCTTCATCTTGACACTGAGTGGTCTCTCTGATTCCCTGCATCCCCTTCCATGGTCCCAGTTCCCTCCTGAATCTACAAAACAGTCACCTGGATTCAGAAGCAGACAGCTCCCAGGTCCTTGTCCAGTCCTCAGGGCATCCCTGGCACACACTGAAGTTCACAGAGTCCAGCACATCTCAATCCCTTCACCACTCCTCTTGCCTGGAGCTCAAGGATCAGCCAGGCCACGAACAAAGTCTTATCCTGGTCATGTTCTTCAGTTTACTAGCAGTTCAACTGGCCCTAGTACCCAGGAGGAATATCAGCCTTCTGGGTGGCGCTTACCAGAAGCTGGTCTAGGGAAAACTCCATCTCAGTTCTCAGTAAGCTTCCAGATGCTGGGAGAGAAACTCTCTCTCTTTCACTCCCAAGAAAACTCCAGCTCACTTCTTCAGTCCAGCAGCCCAGTTCCTAGATGCTGAGACAATCCTGCTTCCTCCAACAGGAAAATTCCAATTCTGTCTCTGTCTCTAGAATTCTTCTTTATATATACACGCTGTTCTCCTGTCTCAGCCAATCCCCTTCTGCCATGTCATCAGGGGAGTCCACACCCTCTCAACAGGGAAAAGGGCTTACACCTTCCATACAGAGATGTTACCTTCCATACTTAGTCCTAAGTTACTAAGTACTAAGTATTTGCTAAACTGATTTCTGTTACAGGCATTGACTGTATTTGTTTTTTCTTGTATTTTTATGTCCAGCCCTTAGTACAGTAGAATATAGTAGGCACTTAATAAATGCTTATTACCTTGTTTTGTCTTGTACTTCCCTGATACCTAACTATTCCCTGCTTTATGACCACCAACCTAGAACCTAGATTTCTTTACCTGTGTTTCTGTGGGCCTTACCAGTTAGTTTCTAGCCTGCCCACTTGGTGGGCCCAACTAGCTCTTTGCCTTAACCTGACTATACAGTAATGACCCATCTATTGCTGACTTCAAGACTACAAATTCCATGTTGGCAGGGTTGCTGTCTTAATTTGTTTTTTATCTTGTCTCCTGTACCAGAGCTCTGCATATAGAAACACTTAAAAATATTTATTGAATTTGTTAGTTGTTGTTGACTGCTACACCTCCTCCAAATCAGCTTTTTTTCTATCTTTCAGGGTCCATTTGAGCATCCTTAACCCCTATTTTTCATTGAATATCCAAAGTTGATTACTATCTATATACCCTGATAGGTATGCCAGAATATGGACTCAAGAAACTTGGATAAATCAGGATTGATTCAGAAAATCAACCTTGTTTTTGCACTTTCTATTTGAGGTTGCAAGCAGGAGGAACTATAGCATGGTAGAAAGAAAGCACAGGATTTAGAATCAGTAGATCTGAGTTCAAAACTTCAACTCTGAAACTTAACTAGCTAACTGAACTCCTTGTACATCGGGCAAGTAACTTAACCTTTCTGGGAATCAATTCCCTCATCTGTAAAATAAAGGGAATGGAGTACATGACTTCTAAGAGCCCTTACAGATCTAAATTCTATGGTTATATATGGTTATTTGTGAAGTCAATCTGATGTTAATTAGTTAGCTGAATCTTCCTTGGGCAGATATTTCTACAGAGGAGTAAAATTTAAATCTGTGAGTATTAGCATTCTCTGGACATGATAATTCTTAGAATATAGCAAACCCAAGGTAAAAACAAAAAGAAAGTGTGTCCCAACTCTGGATGGCTTTCTTTTTTTAAAAAAAGTTTTTATTGTGTCTCTTTTTTAATTCACCATAATTTCCCCACCTTGGGGGAGTTAGGTGTGGATAGAGCATTAGGTCTGGAATCAGGATGACTCATGTTCATGACTTCAAATCTGGTCTCAGACACTTATTCGCTATGTGTCCTTAAGCAAGTCACTTGACTCTGCTTGCCTCAGTTCCCTTATCTGTAACATGAACTAGAGAAGGAAATGGCTAAAGACTACTGTATCTCTGCCAAAAAAACCTCAAATGGAGTTACAAAGAGTCAGATGCAAATGAAAAATGACCATATAATTTTCCCCAAGATCCCTCTCTCTAAGCTATTCAAAGAGCCATCTCATATAACAAATAGTATTTGTTAAAGACCAAAAAGGATAGAATAAAAGAAAAAATGAACTAAATTGACTAATACATTAAAAAAAAGTGAAAACATATGCATTATACAAAAATAATGAAGCTCCTACACCTGTGAAAGAGGGGTAAGGTGGGGGTATCTTCTCATATCTCTTCTTTTAAGCCATTCTTGTTCTTTATAATTTTTCAGCATTCATTTTATAACAGTTCTTCTTATTCATATTGTACTAGTCATTGTATATACTGTTTTCTCAACTTTTCTCATTTCCCTCTACATTAGTAACTGCAGCTCTTCCCATGTTTCTGTAAATTTGTCATATATCATTTCTTACAACACAGTAATTTTCCATTCCACTACTGTACCACAATTCCCCAATCAACAGATATTGATCAATTTTGTTTTACATCTTTTGCTGTCACAAAAAATGATGCTATAAATATTTTGGCATATATGTAGACTTCCTTCTAACCAATGGTCAACTTTGGGTATAATCCAGGTAATAGAATCACTGGATCAATGGGTATGCAAATTTTAGTCACTTTACTTATATAATTCCAAATTGCTTTCATAAAAACTGTGCTGATTCATTTCTCCACCAACAGTGTCCTCCCACAATCCATCCAACTTCAATTATTCTCATTTTTTATCATCTTCCATACAATCATCATCATAAGAGTTGAAATTTATGTAGCATTTCAAGGTTTAAGTGTTTAATTTACTTTATTTCATTTGATTCTCAGAACAAAGCTGTAGGAAAAGCAGTATAGGAAGAGTTTTCCATTTTGCAGTGAATAAACAGATTCATAATATTAAACAATATGTCTATGGTCACAGAAGGAAGCAGATACGTGCCTCAGTGGATGGCGAGGTGCGTCTGAAATCAGAAAGACATGAGTTCAAATTCAGCCTCAGACATAAGTTGGAGAATCCCGGACAAGTCATTCAACCTTTGTTTGCCTTAACCCATTGGAGAAGGAAATAGTAAACCACTACAGAACCTTTGCTAAGAAATCCCTATGAACAATATTGGTCTGTTATGGTCCATGAGGTCATGAAGAGTTGGACATGACTAAATGACTGGACAACAACAAAAGGTCACGTATAGCATCAGAGTTGGAATTAAAACCCAGGGATTTTGCAGTTATGTTATCCTGTGTTACCATATCATCACTAAGTACTATTACTTTTTGGAATAAAGCAGGTTCATGGTCTAGCTCTGCTACCCATTGGCTGTGATCTTGGGTACATGATCTGGAACAGTGTAGAACCATTTCCTTATATATAAAATGAGAAGTTTTGATAAAGTTTGGGGTTCTTAACCTTTTCCATATTATGGACCCTTTTCCATACTGGTGATAACCAAGAATTCTTTCTCAGGATAATGTATAAACAGAATATGGTAAAATACATAGGATTATAAAGGAAACCAAAAGTTGACAAAACAATAATAAATAAAGATGTAATTTCTTTTCTTCCTCCATTTAGCTTCATAGACCTTCTAAAATGTATCTATAGACCCCTAAGGAGTCTGTGGCCTTGATTAAGAACCTTGGGTTAGATGATCTCTGAGGGCTTTTCTAGGTCTAACATTTTGATTCTTTGATATATTCCAAATAGCTCTCTCTCCATAAAATTGTTTATGGATCCTTAATGAGATGTTAAGCAGTAGATTAGGCTACACAGAGAGAATTTACCTACCCAAGGGTCAAATAAAACTTCCCAGACCTGGCTTTAGGAATTAGTGTAGGAGGCAGATGTCTATGTGATATAATTCAGGACATTAAGGAAATCTCCACCTGTCCCTCAAACGCAGATGTTTGAAATTCCATAATTAGTATTCCTTTGGCTAATAAGAAAACAATGATAGCTAACATTTAGCTAGTCCTTTAAAGTTCGCAGAAATCTTTACAAATATGATTTCATTTGGTTCTCACCACAACCATGTGAGGTAAGTACTCCTATCTCCATTTTAATAGATGAGTCGAATGTAGTATAAGTGACTTGCCCAGGCTTAAGTTGCTAGTATGCCTGAGGTTGAATTGGAACTCAGGACTTCTTGACTCTAGTTCTCTATGCAGTGAGTTACCTAGATGCTTTATTTATACCTTGTTAAAAAATCAATGTGGAGATTCCCAGAATTGTCCAATCTGCAAGAAAAATCACTGAGGCAGAGCTCTAAGTCAATGGCACTTTATTAAATATTCTATAGCCCCTTCTTATGAAATGGACCTCAGATCTTCCTCATGATCTGAGATCCACCTACCTCCAGGGTCTATACCCAGGGCTAGTAGAAAGTAAGGCCACCAGGCTAGCAACCAAGGTTACTCATTGGTCAAGTGCTCATGGCCCTCTCCCCATATTGGGTGATAGAGGAATGACAAGGGATGGAAGGGCAACAAGAGAGATGGGAGACTTTTCATGTAATTGAGTCACCTCTGCCATATTGGGTTCAATCACCATAACAAGGAAAAACAAGGGTGGAGGTCATCAAAAAAGCTTGCTTCCCCGAATTAAGCAAGTGAACTTATAATCTACAGTTCACAGTTCTGAGGCCTGATATCAGAACTGAAAATCACTACTCCTATGGAATGATATCAAAATGATTAATACTGATTAAACTAAAATAGGTGTCCAATCAATCAGTTATCACATCAAATCCCACTATGAGAAGAAACACTTAAAGTTTCCTTCACCAAACAAACTTCAGAATAAATGAGCTTCCTCCATGAAGTTCTGCTCCAGTGCTTTATGACACGGTGGAGATGACCCTAACTATGGGTTCTCAAAGTCAATGGCAGCAGATCTTAGGCTTTGACAGGTGCTACCATGCTGCAAAGGCTTTGTGCACCATCCCAGCAATTGACAATAGCTGTTCCAAAGGACCAATATAACTAAGTATGGAGAGGCTATTCACCAATGGGAGGGCCACTTAATGAGGAGATTATTGGCCATGACCAACAGTAAAAGAGAAAAACATGACATGGTCCTCAATTCTACAGAAATCTCTTCTGCTTCTACGGAGACAGTGGCAAAATAGTAGAAATAGACAGAAAGAAGGGAAAAAAGTATTTCTTTAAGGGTGTACTATCTGCTAGGCACTGTTCTAGGTTTTTTTTTCCACAAATCTAATCTCATCTGATTATCACAACAACCCTGGGAATTAGGTGTTATTATTAGCCCCATTTTACAGTTAAGAAAACTAAGGTGGATAGAGGTTAAGTGATTTCACTAGTGTCACACAGATAGAAATTGTCTGAAGGAGCTTTTGAACTCCAGCTTTTTGACTCCCTTCACCCCATCTACTGAGCCACGAATGGCCTAAAGGAAAGGAGACTGAATTTGCTATGATTCGCAATTTCCTGATCATGTCTACATATTCATTTAGCTTCTCGTAATCTAAGTATGGGCAGTTAGGTGACACAGTGGATAAAGTGCCAGGGTTGGAGTCAGGAAAACTCATCTTATTGAGTTCAAATCTGGTTTCAGACACTAGCGGCTGTGTGATTCTGGGCAAGTCACTCTATCCCATTTGCCTCAGTTTCTAAGTCAGTCTGTAAAATGAGTTGGAGAAGGAAATGAAAAGCTACTCTATTAGCTCTGCCAAGACAAACCTAAATGGGGTTGTAAAGAGTCAAACACAACTGAAATGACTGAAGAACAAAATCTAAGCATGAAATCCTTGCCCAGTGACCATGCAGACATACTACCAAAGGAACTGAATCATGTCAATATTGACATTCTTATTATAAATGTACTTAGAAACCAAAATGGAGTTGCTGTAAAATGGATGAATGGGTCACAGTTTCTCAAAAGAAAGGCAAATAAAGGAATTGATAAATTTTGTTTCATTGTTCATTCAAACACAAGAAGAAACTCTACCACATGGGAACCTTGGTCACCTTATATTACAATTGACACGCTATGCATTTGCGAAAAGGACCATGACTGATAATTTCTGGAAACATGATGTCTAGGCTCCTTTTTTTGATCATGACTTTCAAGTAGTCCAATAATTTTAAAATTATCTCTTCTGGATCTATTTTCTAGGTCAGTTATTTTTCCAATGAGAAATTTTACATTGTCTTCTAATTATTCATTCTTTTGTTATTGTTTTACAATTTCTTGATTTCTCATAAGTCATTAGCTTTTATTTGCTCCATTCTAATTTTTAATGAATTATTTTCTTCAGTGAGATTTTGGGCCTCCTTTTCCATTTGGCTGATTATGCTTTTTAAGGCATTCTTCTCCTCATTGCCTTTTTGGACATCTTTTTGCTATTTGGGTTAGACTATTTTTTAAGATGTTATTTTCTTCAGCATTTTTCTAAGTTGCCATTAGCTAGTTCTTGACTCATTTTTCATGATTTTCTTGCATCACTCTCATTTCTCTTCCCAATTTTTCCTCTACTTCTATTCCTTGATTTTCAAAATCCTTTTTGAGGTCTTTCATGGCCTGCCACCAATTCATAATTTTCTTAGGGGCTTTGGATATAGGTGCTTTGGCTTTGTTGTCATCTTCTGGCTATAGTTTGATCTTGTCACCAAAGTAAGATTCCATAGTCTGATTTTTCCTACTGTTTGCTCATTTTCTCAGCAAATCACTTGACTTTTTGGCTTTTGTTAAGGTAGATCTCTGCTTTCAATGGGGAGGGTGTACTGTCCCAAGCTTCAGGGGTATTGGGCAGCTGTTTTCAGAGATATTTCTAGGGACCTGTAAATTTTCAGTTCTTCCAAGTTGGTACGATCAAAGGAGATACTAAAATTTACTCCTCTCCTGGTCTGTGCTCTGGTCTATGAATGACCACAAGCACTCTTTGCTACCTTGGAACCATGAGGAGAATTCTCTCTCCACTGCCTCCACCAGCTCTGCCTTGCTAGTACTCCTTCTCATCCCAGGACCACTATTGAAGACTGTGATCTATATCCAAGCACAGGCAAAGCAAGAGAGTCCTGCCTTAGTGACAGCAGAGAGATCCCTGCAATCACCCTCTTTTCAGTCACTGAATCCCCCCACTGTCTGTGGGTCAAGAGCTCCAGAAGCAGTCACTGCCATAGGTACTGCCACCATCCTGGAGCTGGTACTAGACTATGTTCCTCTCTCACCCGAGTCTGACAGAACTTACCCACTGACATTCTAAGTTGTTTTTGTCATTTATGGGTTGAAAAGTCTGGAAACCGCCACAGCCACCAGTGATTCAATCCCCTGAGGCCTGCTCCAGCCATTCTATGCCAGCTTGGCCTGGGATGGACTGAACTCTCCTCAGATTGGTGCAAGAGACCTTTCCTGTCAACCTTTCAGGGTGTCTTGGGCTGGAAATTTGTTTCATGCTGTCATTTTGTGAGTTCTTCTGCTCTATTTGTTTAGGTCATTTTTACAGATATTTGGAGGTGGTTAGTGGAGATCTCAAGCAAGTCCCTGCTTCTGTTCTGCCATCTTGGCTCTTCCCCCAGTGCAAAAAGGTCACCATAAAGATAACTAAGATTAATTTGTCTCTTTTTGCTCAAGAAATATAGTACCTGGCTTACCATTTTCTTCAGAGAACTTCAATATTCATATTGATAGTTCCTCAAACACCCTAAATTTCTAATTCTTTTGTCTCCTTAAATCCCATAAGCTATTTTTTCACTTTACATCAGTTGCATAAAGGGTTGGTTATAAACTAGATCTCACTGGATCTACTTCACTAATTAAAAACTCTGGCATTCTGACTATAACCTCCTCTCTTTCCACCTCAATCTATGACCCATCTCTCTCCTAAACTGATTTTTTGCCCTTATCAAGACATCCAAACCTTCACCTCTCACTACTTTGTCAGACCATTACCCCTACTGTAACTTTACTTCCCTCCCTCTCCAGTCTTGACCTACAGTTAGCTAATTCAACACTATACATTGCCTTTATTCTTTAATCCCTTGCCTCTTTGTCCTATCACTATTCACTCCTTGTCAAAATTTAGTCCTTCATTACCACCACTAGCTACCTCTTCCACTACTATTCACCCGCTGCTAGTGGGAGCTGAAGGAAGTCACATAAGCATATTAACAGAGTACATTATAAATTCATGTTATCCAACTTCATTTGAGTCCTTACTATAGCAAAGCTATGCTTTTAAACTCCTCTGATTGATTCCTTATCCACACCCAACAAAAGCTTTTCATCAAACCTTCCATACCTCCATATCTTTGTCTTTCTCAGCTCTTGCCTTGCTGAGAAAATGGGAGAGCATCTTCTTTTGTCCTCTGCTTTATCTCAAAATGTTTTGATATCATCCTCCGTTTTCTCCCTCTTTTCCCTTATCTCTGACAATGAGTTGTTCCTTTTTGCTAATGCCAGCCCCTCTACGTGAGTTATTAACCTCTTCCCGTCCCATCTTCTCCAACAAATTGCAAACTCATTCTTTTCTCACTTTCAACTTCTTGCTATTAGTTTCTTCTCTACTGCCTGGAAGCACATCCATGTCTCCCTCATCCTTAAGGAAACAAAACTCCTTCACTGTACCCTATCATCCTTTCATTCACTTCCTTTAAATCTTTTCTCCATTTCTTAACCAAACTCCCAGGGGTAGGAATGGGGGGAGGGGAAAGATACATTGATAAACACACATAAACACTCACTAGGTGACACAGTTGACAGAGTTCTGGGCCTGGACTCAGAAAGATTCATCTTTGTGAGTTAAAATCTGAGTTTAGACACTTACAAGTTGTGTGACCCTGGACAAGTTCCTTAACCCTATTTGCCTCAGTTTCCTCATCTGAAAAATGAGCTGGAGAAGGGCAAAACCCAAGAAAATCCCAAATGAAGTCACAAAGAATTGGACACAACTGGAATGATTGAACAAAACACTCACTACCTCTACTTCTTCTATCCCTCACTAAATTCTTTGTCATCCTATCTTCTGATAATATAATGTGACTCAAACCTCTCTCTCCAAAGTTACCAGTGATCCTGTAAAAGTCTTCTCTAACAGATTTTTTTCAATCATCATCCCTTTTGATCTGTCTGCTGCATTTGACACCATTGATCACTCTCTCCCTCTGTAAACATTATACTCTCTGGGATTCCTTAACACTATTCTTTCCTGGTTCAAATCCTATCCATGTGACTGTTCCTTCTCAGTCTCCTTTGCTAATTTATCACCTGGATCATGCAGCCTAATTTGAGCATTCCCGAAGGCATGTTCTAGGCCCCATGACCTCCTTTCTCTACATATACTTTCTTTCTTGGTAATCTCAGTTTCTATTGGTTTAATTATCATTTGTGCCAATGATTTCCAAATATATTATATGATGATATGATGTGATATTCAACCCCAATTTCCTGCCAAAACTTTAATCTTGCTTCACCAACTGCTTATTGGAATTTCAAAAAGGATGCTCCAGAAACAACTTTATCACAATATGTTAAAATAAAATTCATTATCTTTTCCCCAAACCCAACCTCCTCCAAATGTCCCTATTTCTCTTAAAAGCACCACCTTTCTTCTAGGCTCCAGTTTCATAATCTTGGTGTTTGCCTTCCTCATTGAATGCCTTCCTCATTCTTCTTCACCCCACCTATCTAATTAGTTAATTAATGACAGATTTTGCCATTTCTATCTCTACAATATCTCTTGCATCTGACTCCTTTTATTGACGAATATCTTAGTTCATCTCTTTCCTAGATTGTTGCAATGTTCTCTTCATAGGTCTCTTTACATTATTTCTCCCCACTTCATTCCACCTTCCATAGCATGGCAAAATGTATTTTCCTGCATAGATATACCCATTATTCCTCTTCTCAATGAATACCGGTGACTTCCTATTGTCTCTAAAACTGAATATAAACTCCTCTGTTTATCTTATAAAACCTTTCACAAACTACTTTGTACACTACTCTACACCTACACACGCTCTCTCTCATATATACATATATGCATATATGTATATATGTATGTATACACACATACATACATAAAGATGTATGTGTGTGTATGTGTGTGTGTGTGTGTGTGTGTGTGTGTGTATACTTACATGTGCCTTCCTCCATTAGAACGGAAGGTCCTTGTAAGCCTGGATTGTTTCACTCATTGGATTTATATTTCCAGTACCTAGCACACTATTGGTCCATTGTGGACACTTAAAATCTCATCAGTTTATTGACTGATTATTACCCACAGTTTCTTATTACATAGAAAGAGGCATTCTGTAAAGACTTTTATAACATCTTCCAAATTAAATCAGAACATATTTTAATAGTCAGTGACTTCAATGTAAAAGTGGGCATAGGGGACAATGGTGAATAGAATTATGAAAAATATGTTTCAGGAGTGAGAAATGAAAAGGTCAAAGGCTCATAGGCCATGAAAAAGCCTCACACTTACTTATGATGAAGAATTTTCAAGGCACATTTGGGAGGTACTATACATTCTGAGCATCAATTAGGATCCCACAAAGAAGGAAAGGTTTTGTTTTATTAGAATCTGTTAGGAAATGAGTGACTACCATTTCGGGAGTCATTTCTGAATGAACTGTATACACATTTGAGCAACCCCCTTGTCAAAGCAGAGATCAAATATAATATCTCTTTAGTTTTGCTTTGTGGGGCTTTATTCAATTCCCAAGAAGTAGGAGTCATTTATCACCAATACCACTCTCCCATACCTGCGTAAATTCTTTCTTTAGTCCTTCTTACTGCTAGTTTGCTCAGTTTCTTTACTGCTATTTTGCTTAGTTTCAGTAAAGAGAGGTTTAGTCCTTTTCCCAGAGGTCCCTACTAAAAGGGAAAACTACTCAGGTCCCTATCATGGTTAAATGTGCTTACAACTTAAAATATATACCTCTGGACTCCACACTTCTAAAGTTATCTTTATTTTTAAATTTAATTAACTTTTTAATTGTTACATTTTAAGTTCTGAACTGTCTCCCTCCTTCCCTCCCCATGCCAAGGCCACCATCATGGTTTTCTTTTGTATAGCAATTCCTACAGCCCCAAGTCTCACAGAAACAATCTCCTCTTGTAATGCTAGTTAATCTCTCTAAACAATGCCACATAAGCTGGCGGGGAATTATTACCACTGGCATCTTCTCACTCCCACTCTCTGGGCATGCTTCTGGGTCCAGGAGTTTGGGGAGACGAACCTACTTTTTAATGCTTACCCCAGGGTGGGGTTATTCAAATTATGCAGGCTTGTGTCCCAAAACAAAGAAGAGGGAAGAAGGAGAGACAAATTCCTCCCAGTTCTTTCAGCAAGAGAAATAAATGGGAGGGGCAAGATTCTCTGGAGCCTTCAAGTATAAACCAATTACCTCAAAAAAGAAAAAATCTAGGAGCAGAATAATAAAAACAAATGACTAGTATGCAGTCCTTTCAAGTTTCTAAGTTCTTTAAGTAAATAACGTTATCTCATGTGAGCCTGACAATAACTATGGGAGATATGTACCCTAGGTATTTTTATCTCCATTTTATAGATGTGGAAACTAGGTTCCTACCTAGTAGCTAACTGAGGTGGTATCTGAATTCAGACTTTCCTGACCCTAAGTCCAGAACAATAGCCACTATCCCCTGTCATTTTTACATGTAGGAAAAGGGCAGGTTGTTATTAGCAGCCTCTCTAAAATGAAGAGGAAAATTAAGGAGGATCTGAGGATATGAAGCAACATACAAGGCACCTTGCCAAATTAGAAAAGACACAGTCCTTTTCCTCATCAAGAACTCCCTGAGATTCGATTTCATTGTGTACAAAACTAAGGGTTCATTCAGATCACAGGACCAGAGATTTAAAGCTGGGACCTTAGAAGTCATGAAGTCCAGAGATATCAAACTCATCCTGCAAAACTCCAACTCTGGCTGCCTCCAGATTAAAATGTAATTGGGAAAAGTTTAATGCAATAAATAAAAATATAGTACAATACAGATAACATTCATTTGTGGTTTTCTAAATCAATATGTGGCCCTCAAGGATTCGTTTCTTTTGGAGTTTCACAACATTGATTTAGTCTAACTCTCTCAATTTACAGATGAAGAAACTGAGGACCAAGAGAAGAAAAGTAATTTACCCACAGATATACAGATAGTAAGGAGACTATAAGGACAGGATTCAAAGCCAGGGCCTCCGAGTCCTTGTCAAGTGTGTTTGATCTCTAAGATTCTTTCCTGCTCCAACAACTTATATGAGCTTATACCATATAGTAACCTAAAGCTATCAGTAAAAGACAGGGTCACATATATAATGAAGCAAATATTTTTCCTGATCAGATTAAGTGGATTTTTAAAAATAAATTGTTAGTAATAATAAATGTTAAAATAAATTTGATAACAAATAGAAATCAACTAAGTATGAGTCAATCCTGGAATGAAACTCATTTAAAAAATAAACTATATATATTCTGAATAATAATAATATTAATAATGTGAGCTGTCTGTGATTAGAGTAGTACATACAGGCTAATTTAATTTCAAAATATGAGAAATTAAGGGAAGGGAAGAACCATTTATCAAGTGCCCACTATGTTTCCAGGCACTGTGTTAAATGTTTTACAAAACACTCTTATTTGTTCCTCACAAGCAGTGAGACAGATGTGGTTATTACCTCCATTTTGCAGATGAGGAAATCATGTAGGCAAAGGTGGTGATTTGGGATGGGTAGGAGGTACAGTGAATTGTGCACCCACCACGAAGTCAGGAAGACCTGAGTTAAAATTCAGCCTCAGACACTTAACACTTATTAGCCATGCAGCCTTGGGCAGGTCACTTAACCCCAACTGCCCTGCCTCCCCCCTTCCAAAAAGACCAAAAAAAGAAAAAAAAAGTCATGACTTGCCCAGTATCGCATGGCTAGTAAGCATCCAAGGATGGACTTGAACTCATGTCTTCTTAACTTCAGGTGCAGAATTCTATCTGCTGAATGAGAATAAATATATCTCAAGTTAATGGGAAAAGAGTACTTATATTTTTGCGGTTTTTTGTGGTGGGGAGGAGGGAGTCCAGAACTATAACTTCATTGTTATAGGTAATTCCTATATGAAATCTTCATCTACTGAAACTGATTGGCAATTCACTTGTAATTTAAAGTCATAGAGAATTAAGTGACTTGCACAGGGTTGCACAGTTAATATGTGTCAGTGGCAGAAATTGAAATCCTGTCTTCCTGACTCCAAAACCAACCACTCTCCCATTATGACCTATTACCTCTCTTTGTAATGCAGTAAAGCTGTTAGGGATTGACTGTTGCTGACATAGCCTTCATTCTCCAAGAGAATCAAAAGTAGATGCAATTTCATTGGCTTGACCACTCCTGGATGAGTTAACTTCTGTCAGGGGAAAGTGACATTCTCTAAGGTGTTAAGAGCTGCCAGTCCACAAAGGAGTTAAATGACTTGAGCAAAGTAGGTGTCAAAGGCCGCATTTGAATGCAGGTTTTTCTGGCTCTGAATCCTATTCTCTGTTTCCCAAATTGGCACAGGATTGTTGAGCATATTATCAGAGAAGATAATATGCATAAGGCACTTCGCAAACCTTAGAACATGAGTTAAACTTTGTCTCTACTTGGTGCTTTCCCCATCAGAATGCAAGCTCCTTGAGTGTGGATACTATCTTTCTTTTTGTTTGTATTGGTGTTTTGGAGGCTAAGCATGGCACAGGGACACACAGAGTAAGTGCTTGATAAATGGTTGGTGACTTTCTTTGATTGAATGTTTTCTATTATCATCATAGGAGTACCTGATTACCCACTGTAGTGAGGGTAGGGAAGGGAAGGGAAGGGAAGGGAAGGGAAGGGAAGGGAAGGGAAGGGAAGGGAATCTCCTTCAAAGGTTCATGTAACTTGATTGCCTGACCTGTAGATTAGATAATTGGGTTCAACAAGCAACAGAAGAAGAAAATATAAACCAAAATACTCCATATGGAATCATTTGGTACCAAAAAATTACCTGCCTTTGAGTTTGGCTCCAGGAGACAAAAATATGGAACAATTGAACTTTGTCCTTGGTGTGCCTTACTATCCTTTTCAGGACCATTCTCTCTCCTTAGGGGCATCCTCTCAAATGTTCTCCCAGGAATGGATCTAAAGAATTTACTCTTTATCCTAATTACTTTCATTTTATGTGGGTCTTTTGGATTTCAAAGTGCCTTCAGATAGATACATTCTTTCATTTGATCCTCACAGCAACTGCTGGAGGGCAAGTTAGTACAAGGCTGATTATACCCATTTTATACATAAGAACACTGAGGGTCAGTGAAGTTAAAATGACTTTCCTGTGGTCATACACAAATAGTAAATAGCAGGACCTGGGTTCAAACTCAGGTCTGAAATTCAAATCCAGTGCCTAACAGCACTTTCCTATATGAGCATATACTACTACTACTACTACTACTACTACTACTACTACTACTACTACTACTACTACTACTACTACTACACACATATAAAATTATTAATACTTTAGGAATTGCAAAGCACTAACTATATAAGCTCATTTTATCTTCAGAATGTGAGAAGGGTTATTATGGTTATCAATAGTGTCATTTTACAAATGAGGAATTAAGAGGCCCAGAGAAATTTCTCTTGCCAATGTCCTGCAGCTAATGCCTCAATTGGGATAGAATTTGGGTGTTCTTCGTTAGAGATGGGTGCCATACTGCCTCTACTACATCATGTCCTGCTTCTATAAACTTAATATATCACTGCTCCAACGGGTACATGTGCTTTAAAAAAGAGACAAAAGCGTTAATCTGTAATAACGGAATTTCAGGCCTCAACAATGGGGAAACATTAT
>JAQQSW010000569.1:0-36014 GCA_028646575.1 Pseudocheirus occidentalis | reverse complement strand
TAACTTATGAAACTTTTCTCAGTATGAGGATAGGTGATAGGAATACAAATGTATATGTATATAGGTATACCTACACATATGTCTATATAGGAGGCTATATATGCATATGAATACATATCTGAGCATGTGTGTATATATATGTACATAGAGGGTACAGGATAAATTGAATATGAAGGCATGATACTTTAAAAGGTGAAATTCTGAGGTGGGACAAGACTAGAATGAGAGGAGACAGGAAGAGACAAAATGGGGTTAATCATCCCATATAGAAGAGGCAAGGGATAACTGTTAGAACTTTGCTTTCATTTACTCTCATTGAATTTGGCTTAGTGAAGGAATGACATAAACTCTAAACTGGGTATCATGCCACACAAGACAGTAGGGGGCATGGGGATGAGAGGCAGGTTGATGGGGGGGAGGGCAGGGTCTGGGGGAGAGTTGCTGGAAGCACATACTTCGGTAAAGGGACAGAACAAGTAGAGAACAGAACAAGGGGGGGGCCTGCATAGGAAGGAGGGACATATAATCAACCTCTCACAATATGACCACTGTGGAGATGTCCTTCATAATGACACATGTACAGCCTGTATTGAATTGCTTGTCCTTCCAGTGGGGTGGGTGGGTGACAAGGGAGGAACCAAAAGAATCTAGAATTTAAAGCTCTACAATACATACAACTGGCAATTAAGATATACGGGGACTGGGGTAGGGAGACCCTCCCTGCCCTACCAGAAAGTTAGAGGGGTGTTGGAGGAGGGCATAAAAGAGCAGATTGGGGGATGGGCTTTACAGTGGGGTCACTGTTTTGGAATTGGGGATAGGGGAAAGACGGGGAGAAAATTTGTAACTCAAAATCTTGTGGAAATGATTAATGTAAACAAGAAAACAAAAAAAAAGAAATTTTTTCTTGCAAAATCTAGGGTATATGTCAGACTATGCATGAGTTTTCTGTTCTTATTTATAACTTTAAAGATCTCAGGATTTTTCCTTCAAATCCTCCTGTTCTTTCTACCTCAGCAATTTCTTATTTATTGGGATAATGTCCATGAAAGTAGTTTCTCTGGTCTCTTTCTTTCCCTTTTAAAGAATGAAAGTCCCACTCAGGTAGATCAAATTTTTTTTTTCAAATAATCCTGCTTTAAGCACATAGATATCCTAAGTTCAAATTTACAGTCATAATTTTTTCTATGTATCAAGTTTGAAATCTATATCCCAAATTCATCAACTGTTTATTCTTCTTTGTAGCCAATAAATGTTTAAAGCCCCTACTCTCTGTGCTATTTCTTGAGCACATAGACAATTCCCTTTACTCCCATCCCCTTCACCCCAACATTATTTAAGGCTTTTGACCTTAGTAAATTTTTTTAGGTTCAACTATGTGGCACAGTGGAGAGATTGCTTGGCCTGAAATCAGGAAGACTCACTTTCCTCTATTCAAATCTGGCTTCAGACACTTGACTAACTCTGTGATTCTGAATAAATCACTTAAGCCTGTTGGCCTCAATTTCCTCATCTGGAGATGGAAATGTCAAACCACTCCAATATCTTTGCCAAGAAAACTCCAAGAGCGATCATGAGGAGCTGGCCATGATTTTTTTATTTGTGATTTTTAATTTTTTTTCAAAAAAATACATAGTATTTTATCTTTTCTTAATTGCATATAAAGACAACTTTAAAAATTATTTTTAAAAATTATTTTTTAAAATTGAGTTCCCAGTTTTTCCTCCCTTCCTGCTTCCACACCCCTTTCCCTAAAATTTTAAGCAATTTGATAAAGGTTATATATGTATAATTATGTAAAACATATTTCCATATTTGGTTATTGTCCTCCATTCTCAAAGGGTACCAAAATAACATCACTATGTTAGAGTCAAGTTATGGTATGTGCGACTGTGACTGATCAGACCAATATGAGCTTGCAACGCTCTACCACAAGTGGGGCACATATAATCCATGTGAGCATTTGGGGTGGATTCTCTAAATCTGTACATCTCTGGTTTCTTTTGAGCTACTTTAATTCTGCTTTGCTTATAGAGCACAGCACCTTCTCTGATGAGGGCATCCCATGGTGGGCAATCTGTGCCAGTGTCTCCCATCTCACACAAGAAATTCCAAAGTTCTTAAGAAAGAGCTTGAGAGCGTATTGTTTTTTCTGACCACCATGTGAGTATTTTCCCTGTGTGAGTTCTTCATAAAATAGTCTTTTGGGCAAGCATACATTTAGCATTTGGATGAGGTGCCCAGTACATCAGTTATACTCTGAAATAAAATTCAAATTCTTGACAGCTTAGTTCCAAAAAGAACCTCAGTGTCTGATATTATTCTGCAGGTGATCTTCAGAATCTTCCTAAGACAGTTCAAATGGAAACAATTAGTTTTCTGTCATGGCCCTAGTATACAGGCCAGGTTTCACAAGCATACAACAATGAAGTCAGCACAATGGCTCTGTATATGCTGAGTTTGGTAGTCAGTCTAATAGATTCTTTTCTCTCGACATTTTCCTTCAGAGCCTCCCAAACACTGAGCAAGTTCTGGCAATGTTTGGGTCAATCAACCACATTATCAGCATGTATATCCCTGGAAAATATACTGCCAAGGTAAATGAACTTATCCACAGTATTTAAAATTTCTTCATTTGCTGTAACTGTTGGTTCCACATATGGATGGTGTGTTGCTGATGGAGCACCTATGTTTTCTTGGTCTTGTTAGACCAAATTTAGCACAAGCAGCATAGAATTGATTCATACTTTGTTACATCTCAGCTTCGGAGGATACATTAAGTGCACAATCATCTGCAAACAAAAAATTATGTACCAACACTCACTCGACTTTGGTCTTGCTTGTAGCCTTTTCAAGTAGAAGAATTTACTATCATTGTGGTAGCTGACCTTGATGCCATATTCATCCTCACTGAAAGCATTTGACAGCATGACTGAAAACATCATGCTGAAAAACATGGGAGCAAGCCCACGTCCTTGTTTCACTCCATTGGTGACAAGAAAAATATGAGAGAATCATTCATTATCCAGAATCTGGGCAAGCATGCCATTGTGAACTTATACAATACTGACGAACTTCTCTGGGCAACCAAATTTTGACATAGTTTTCCACAAGCCCTTGTGACTGATAATATGAAAGGTCTTTGTCTGATAAACAATTTGATAAAAGTTGCATATGTAGGATTATGTAAAACATACTTCCATATTAAAGTATTGTAAAAAAAAAAGAAATAGAGTTATAGGGGAAAAAAATCACAAAAAAATAAAATGAAAGTAGTATGCTTCAATCTACATTCATATTCCATTGGTTCTTTCTCTGTGGATGGCATTTTCCTTTGTGAGTACTTTGCATTTGTCTTAGATTATTGTATTGCTGAGAAGAGCTAAGACATTCATAGCTGATTATCACAGGATATTGCTGTTACTATGCTCAATGTTCTCCTAGTTCTGCTCATTTCACTTTGCATCAATTTATGTAAGTCTTTCCAGGTTTTTTTTTCTTGTGAAATTGACTTGCTCATCATTTCTTACAGCATGATAGTATTCCATTACATGCATATACCACTAGAGTTGGGCATGATTGAAAAGACTGAACAACAGTTAAAAATAAAATTTCTTGCAATGTGGGGCTCAATTTGTTAAAATCTCTGCCAAATTTCTAGTGTCAAGATACTGTATTGGCTATGGCTTACTTCTTCATTTCTTTTTTCTCTTCTCTGCTGATCAGACTTCATGTCATCTACCTCACTGCTTCCATTTTGCATCTTCTGAGTATCTTCTTTCTCCATTGACCCCTGAGAAAATCTTTATATATAAGTATTTCCACCTTTTTATGAAGCTCTCTTCATATAATTCTCTTTAATAGAGATATATTTTCTTTATTGTTACCACTGTTCAGACTTAAGATACTGTCTGCCTCACTTTGTTCCATTCCTATCTCAATGTTTTCCTTCATTAATGCATTAATGCCTTTCACTTACACCTTACTCTATTGTTTATTAAGGCATGAAGGTCATCCTAAATTTTTATTTTTGCCTTTTTTGGGGAGGGCAATTGGGGTTAAGTGACTTGCCCAAGGTCACACAGCTAGTTTTTGTATTAAGTGTCTTAGGTCATATTTGAACTCAGATCCTCCTGACTCCAAGGATGGTGCTCTATTCACTGAACCACCTAGCCACTCCTCACCCTAAATTGTTAAAGGTTATGCCAACAAAAGACCTTCTAAAAATCTTCTGTTGTGAGCTCAGTGATGACTTATGTTACTGATTTCAAGGCAATTTTCTTGCTAAGTTTATTTGTGTTCCTTCTTAGAGGGCCAACCCTCAGCTGATACATTTTTCAGCCCTAGCAGCTCGTGATAACCATCTACTCAGGATCAGGGGAGTTATTATATGAGTCAGTTGAGAGTGTATCCATGCCAATACAATCAGGGCTTCTTGAAATTTTGTAACATTTTATATTTCCATATATACTTACTAGTCTGTGGTATAAAATTTTGGCATTTTGGTGGTTTGCAGTTTAATTTTGGTTGTAGAACACTGTATTATACTATGCTTCCTCTAAATATGCATCGGTTATAGATTTAGAGCTAGAAAAAATCTCAGAAATCGTCTAGTCTAATCCCCTGATTTTACAGATGAGGAAACTGAGACCCAGAGCAATTTAGTGACTTACTTAGGACTATTCAGCTAGTAATTGTCTGACCTGGGAAATGTCACCAGAAATCTAAATCTGATGCTTCCTATGCTAAACTTCCTGGCCAAGAATCAGTTTAGAAAATGAGAGACATTTCAAAGGCCAGGAACTCTGGAGGAGAGCAGAAAAAAAGCTTGGACTGGGAAGAACTAAGAGACCTTTGTGAGAATCAGTCTTGATGGGTTAATTAACACCTGTGTTGTAAATTACTGCTGAATATTATCTGGGATTAGTGTAGAAACTGTGAAAGGGCCCTGAGGCAGCCTGTAGGTGAGAAAGAGATCAGCAAATAGTCAAGTGGAGTATAATCATTAAATTAATGAACATGCATTTAATAGCCCCCCTCCACTTTAAAACATGGTGAGAAAGGAGGTTCTAGGGCAGACTTGTACCACTTGTAACTTTCTGGAGGCAAACAGGTTAGACTAGAGACAGACTGACAATGGTTGGTTGCCAAGGGTCATGTGACAAAACAGGAGAGTACAAAGTGGCAACCCTACATTTTTCTGAAGGCCTTTGGCTGCAAGTGGCCAGCTCAGGGTATGTTATGCAGGTCTGTGCTAGGGGAAAGTAGAACAGTATAACCTATACTAAAGGAGTCAAGGGACCTGAGATATATTCCTAGATCTGACATGCTATATTCTTACTCAAATTGCTTAACCTCATTGTGCTTCAGGGTGTTTACTATAAAATAGGGTTAAAAATGAAAACAATTTGTGCATTACTTAACTCAACTGGTTGTGAGGAAATCACTTTGTTGACTTAAGGTATCATATTGAACTTTGTGGTGCAGAAGAGAACAAGACAAGTCAATAAGCATTTATTAAGTTCTTGCTATGTGTTCAGCACTATATTAGGCTTTAGACTCAATCAAAAGCAATGGGCAGTAGTATACTTTTTTTTCATAGCAACTAAGTGATGCAGGACTTGGAGTCAGGGCAGGTTGAGTTCAAATTCTACCCCATAGGGTAATGGTAATGGAAATTTGAAGATCTTTCCTGTGCCTTAATAAACCTTAAGGGAATTTGAAGACCTTCCCTGCTTTGGAAATAAACTCTGCTCCCTAATAGACTGAATGTAATCACATGGAGTTTGTGCTGGGAAGAGTTTGTTAAAGGATGGAGCATAGCTCACAGGAAGCTGGAAGTCAGAGCTAGACAAGATGGTTGGGTGGAGAGCATGCTTCAGAGGGAGACTGACAAGTTTGTGAATAAAAGTTTTTTTTGTCACCTATTGTGACAGCTAGGCTTGTGTTGGTTTGTGGGAAGGTTAAAGGATGATGTGGCTCTCTGCTATGTTATGGTGCATTAACTTCTATATTGCTATAATGGATTTAGTTTCCTGGTGTTGGGATTTGATTTTCTGAATAAATGTTTTGCTTCTGTCTTCTATATGGAGAGTCTGTTATATTTTGTGATCAGGCACCGTGCAGGTATATTTATAGTGACCATGGGTGCTGTGAATATGCGTTGGCACTACATATACCTACTTACTTTTTGGGGGGGTGGGTGGGAACTTAATTTAGCCTGTCTCCAGTTTCCTCATTGGCAAAATGGGGATAACAATAGTAGTAATATTAACATCTGCAGTATAAGGATTTTATTTTAGTGATAATTATTTATATTTATTTTAAGGATCAAACAAATCAACGTTTCAAGTACTTTGCAAACTTTAAAACACTCTTCATCTTCATCATCAACAACAACAAAAACAAAACAATCAAAACTAAATGTTGTAAAGATACGATGACCAAACTTGGTTCCAAAAAAAGATATAAATAGGTGCACCCCTCTTCTTTGAATTTCAGACTTTTTCCTTGTATTGGTTTTAGACTGATTTTTTTCCCTTTTTTATTCATTTTGATAAAGTTTGGTTCCCTGAGAGAGGGAAAGGGAAGGAATACATTAAGAAATGGAGGAGCTGTAAGAACAAAAGGTATTGAGGTGGCTAGATGGTGCAGTGAATAGAGCACTGGCCCTGGAGTCAGGAGGACCAGAGTTCAATTCCGGCCTCAGACACTTAACACAAAAACTAGCCATGTGACCTTGGGCAAGTCATTTAACCCCAATTGCCCTACCTTCCACCCTCCAAAAAGCAAAAAAAGAAAAGAAAAATAACAAAAGGCATTAATACCAATATAATTTTAAAATCTTAAAGTGAAATATAAATTCAAGCTGCCATTATTATCATCATCATCATCTTTACTTGGGTATTTTTGTAGGTAGGAAGTGAAATGAACTAATTTGTCTTGTTTAATATCAGTGCCTCAGGCAAATCTCAGAGTAAATTATCAATTGTAGAGGTATTGATGCTATGCATTGGTAGAGGGAATTTTTTTCCTTACTAGTCATATCTTATTCTGATAAAATCATAGATCTGGACCAGAAATAAACAGCAGGGAAAAAAAAAGATTTAAAAACAGAGAGTTGTGCCATGGAATATTGGATAATGCTATTCCTGGATACAACAAGGCCTCAGTTCATATTCAGGTTGAGACTAAACATTCTAGCTTTGTAAGTAGGAACAAGACTCTGAGCCTGCTTTCTTATCTGTAAAAATAAAATAAAAAGGATGGGGGAGAATAATGATATCTATAATAGTTACCTAAAAGGGCTGTTTTGAGGCTCAAATTTAATTATGTGTATAAAACATTTAAAAAACTTTAAAGCCATATCTAATACTATGTATTTTTCTCTATAATTTGCTCAGAATCCTAACTGCTTTATGCCTGTCCTGCTCTTTTCAAGCATTCCTAATCACCTGGTGGCAGCTGTCCAAGGTGAAACTATAGTATTATGGCGGAACTAAAAGCCTCAATGACATGCCCTGTAACCTCAAACCCTTTTTAGCGATGGGAACAAGAATAAAGAAAGACATTGGGAGGTGGGGGAAGGGTAGGGATGGAGAAATGGAATTGGTCCTCTGGGAAGAACAAGATAGATGTCTTTCACGAATGTAATTGAGGAGCCATCATTTGGTTATAAGTATTTCTTCTCATTGCCCTAAGGAAAATTACAGTTGGCCTAAAAAGCAGACATTGGGAGGTCCCCATTAATAGCCTGGAAAATATGAGCACTAGATAATTTCACAATTAAGAAAGAGGTGGGAAGATTATTAATGTAAAGATGATCTTTGCAAGGGCAACAGATACCAGCTCATAGGAAACAGTTCCAAATAATCTTATTAAATACATTAGCAAGAGTTTGGAACCTGTTTAATAATTGAGTTTAATGTAGAAGGAATTGATGACACCACTTCAAACCTTTTGGCCAGAAAATGATATTTGGCATGGATCAAACATTCTTTGACTTGCCAAAAAAAAGTGCAATGTTAACATAGTCATAACACCAATATAATGGATTAAAATGAGATGGTTTTATGTTAATCTCTCCTATTTCTCCATCAACATAAAAATAATTCTGTTAGGAATGAGAGTGAATTTCACTGTGAGAGTGAAGATCGGGGTTTATATACTGCCAATGATGCCTTCCATATAATGAAGAGGAACAATGGGACTTTTAGTTAAGGTACCTTGAACATAATCAACTCTAGCCTCCCAAAACTCAGTACTTGGCAACTTTTAGATGCCAAAGCACTTATCAAGAGGAATTTTTTCCCCTTCTGGTAAAGTTCCTGTACATGATTCAGGAGTGAAAAACTAGGCAGACATGTAGTTCTTTGGGGTTAAAAATGATTGTTTGAAATGATAGGCTCAGACACTAGCTGAGTGACCCTAGAATAGTCACATAACCTCTACCTGCCTCAGTTTCTTCAGCTTTAAAATGGGGATGTTAATAGCACTTAATTCCCAGAGTTGTGAGTATCAAGTGATATAATATTTATGAAGCACTTAGTCAAGTGCCTGGTACAGATAAATAAATTCTGGCTTCTCCTTTCCTCCCTTTTTTGAATCAGATACTGTTGCCTCCTCTGTTTAAAAATAAGTGATTCTTCCTTTTTTTCCCCAAGAGGCCAAGTAACAGAGTTACAATAAAGCAGTGCTGCTATTTCATCCTGTTGATGGGTAATGATTTTTCCCTTTAATTTTTTCCCCTCATTTTCTTCTTCTTCTCTTGATTGTATTGTAGGAAATGACATCCAAGTTTAGCTGACGTTTCCCCAATCTTAGCTCAGAAAACTCGTTCTGAAGCTTAATGTTTATAATGGGAAGCCAAAGAGTAAGGAGAAATGTTGTCTGTGGGGATAGGTAGGATAATTCCCTTCTCTGACTAGGCTGAGACTTCGTCCCTTGGCCTTTTTCTTTTTTTATGAGGCAATTAACATTAAGTGACTTACCCAGGGTCACACAACTAGTAAGTCTCAAGTGTCTGAGGCTAGATTTGAATTTAGGTTCTGCTGACTGCAGGGCCAGTGCTCAACCTTCTGTGCCATTTAGCTGTCATGCTTTGGGTTTTTTCAAAGGAATAATGTAAATGAAAAACTATAAGAGAAAGACGTGCATTTGTTTTCCATAGTAGCAGCTGGTGTGCACATCACCTTGGCTTCTGGTCCAAAGGGAGAGTAAAGTTTTATCTTTTCACAAGGGAAGAAAACAGTAGGAGGTTAGCTATATACATCGATAAGAAAGTCTTGGAGCAGGTGAAGATTCATTATAACTCTCCTGCTGCTGTTGTTTTTTTTTTTGTGGAAGAGCATCAGCAGCTGTAAACAACCATAATGCATATTCTGTTCTCCCAGCAGGACCTACCCAGACAGACTGTCTGGTCAGCACTTAGGTCCATGCAAAAAACACAGAAAGGAAGGACGTATGATTACTAACTTTTCCTGTATAACCTTATCTATGTGTTCTTCAGAAATAGCCACTTAGGATGGAGGCCCTCAAGTGAGCTTCTGTCCATGATGTTTCTAATTTGAAGGGATTCAATGACCTTGATAACTGTTACTTGAAGATGTCTAGTTGAGCTGATTAAAGTAAAAGTGAACACATGGTCAGGAAGGTCTCCTTCATATGACCACAGAGGCAAAATGGTCTGAGTCATCTCAGTACAGGTCAGTCAAATTTTAGACTTCAATTTCTTCGTAGTCTCTTCTTTTTGATAGGGTCAGATGTTTAGTATCTTGTCATAAAATATGTCTTCTAAATAAAGCTTTTATGTGAAGATAATGTCTGGGCTGAGGGAAAAAAAGAATGAAGAAACACACTGAATATTCACAGCATATAAAGAGAGAGGCTGCAAAGAGAACTGAATGAGCATTGTGACATTAATCTACCCTTGCAATTACTCTGTTAATTGGCAACTCGATTATCAAAATTAGAGTTCATTAAAGGTAAAATGTTTCTTCTGTAAATTTCATCTTCTCTACAAGATAATACAAAGGAAGAAGCTCAGTGGGGAGACTAGTTCATCCACAGGATCCTCTTTACAGCTTACATATCTGCATAGCAAATTATGATCATCTGTCTGATTCATTCCTTTTAAAGAACTCATCATCATCATTGTTTTTATTTATATAAAAGCCTATTGCTTTCATAAACAACTGAATTCCAACTGTTTGTACTGTACAGTGTTTGAGTACTTCCCATTTAATTCGCATTTGTCACTTTTTATTACTCAAGAAAATAAAATTAAATTCCATGATTATCATGAGCTAATGTAGACACACACAATATTCTATCATTGGCCTGATTTACTAATCTTTTAATTAGTCATTTCAGCAGCTACATTGGAGGTGAAGGAGGGGATGATTGAATAGAAGAGGAAAAGATAACTGAAAGTACAATCAATATTTTAAATTACCTTTAGTTCAATTATTTTGTGGCCATCTCCCATTGTGACAAACCCTCAGATTATGTTCAGCGAGAATAAAGCATATTTATCACCTTTCCTATTTTGCATTTGTAATTGAGAATATTTGAATCAATTACTTCAGACAAAATCAGGTTGCCTTTATAGAGAATGGTGGAGCAATTCTGAAATTACCAGTAGTTCCTCACTTTCAGGGAATGTTTCTAAAGGAAACCCAATGCTGGTACTCTTTTTCAGCAAAGGTTATCTGACTAGGTCACCAGGGGACTGGGCATTGACATAGTTCAATCCTACTCTTCCCTCACCCCCAGTGAAAAAGTCATTATTTAGAAAAAAATAAATAGGGTTATGAATGAATACAATAGGAAAGTGTTACTCTATTTCCTCCTCCTTGGTAAAATTGCTCCCAAGGTTTAGATTCTAAGCCATCCCTGAGATGAAAATCTGGATAAAGAAATTCTCCTACTTGCCAAGTTCTAGCTGGTTTGTTACAAAAGAGATGCTGTCTTAATTTCTTTTAAATTCAAACCTCCTCTGCTCTCATTTTAGTCTGTTCTTTCTTGTCTTGTCAGATTTTATCCCACACTCCTCAGTGCTCATGACTCCACAGTGACATCAGTTGGAGACCCTGACTGAAGTTAGCAAAAAGGGCCTATAGAGCTGAACTCATTTCATTCATTTCTGGTATCTTTACTGAAATCCTTTTCTCTTATTGTACAATTTTGTGACCTGATGGCTCAGGTGTTGCCTGAATACAGGTAGCTTTTCTGCAAAGACCTAAGGTTTTCTTTTAAGTGCTACAACTTGCAAACCATTGACCACATCAGTGAAGTACAAGATCTTTGAGTTAGAAAATTTACAAACACTAATCATTAACTGTAAGTGGGCCTGTGGAATCTGTAAACTACTGGTCGAGAAGAGGAATATTTGTGTTATGGCCACCAAAAATACGGTATTTCATGATCTGGTAGGAAAATTTAATTTCCTATCCTTTTCATTTAATAATATGTAAACTGCATTCTTGGAGAGAAGCTAAAATTTATGAGTTCACAAATACTGAGCGTGCTAACATTTGAGTTGATTAATAGTTATAGACGAGAAACACATCTCTGATTTCCCTGATCAAAGCATCATTTTCTGATCACCATGTTCCTACGAGTTTTGTCTTTCCCCATTAGAATCTAAACTTCTTGAAAAGAGGGATTGTTTTACTTCTTTTATTTGTAATCCCAAGGCTGCATACTACTAGTTTCACAGTAAGAACTTAATGAATGCTTTTCATCCATTCATTCATTTGAATCTTATTTGTTTCTCCCTAGTTTATTTAAAGAAGACTCCATCCAACATTCAGGATTGTCAAATTACTTCTTATAAACAGTCATAGTGACATTTTTTTAGAGACTGAAAAGGATTTTAAAAAAGAAAGTCATGCTTTAGGTACATTATAGGAAGTAGATTGAGGTATGGAGTAGAGTTCTGGTCTTAAGATCAGGAGGGCCTAATTTGAGATCCTGATTTTAAAACTTATAATTTTTGAATGTCAAGATTTTCCCCCTATCTATAAATAGAGATAAATCAGGGTTGTTTTGAGGAACAAATAAAAATACATAAAAACATTTTGTAAACTTTAAGCTTAATTTGTATAATTTTAAAATGTTGGGGGTTATCATGTTTCATGAAGAATAAAACTGGACCATTCCCTGCAAAGTTTTCCTTGAAATAGGAACAAAGCAATATGAAAATCCTCTTCATTTTTAAATTTACTAATGATTCATAGTTTATATTTTAAAAATATTAACTAGATCTTAAATTACTCCTTGGAAGGAGATTTTTTGTTTTTTAAAAGGTACTTTGGCATTGCCATGCCTCTAATTATGTATTTAGTGTATTATTGTCCAGGCATTACATTTTATTTTCCAGCAGCATGTTACCCACAAATTAATGTGCTTTTCAGTATTTCATTTGATTGCTAAATAACTAAGGTAATTGAATTGAATATTAAGGATTTGTATAGCCAAATACAAAAGAACTAGATTCCAAAGATAGTGTTACATGTTAATAAATTGAATTTAATGTACTAAGAAAAGGAAGGTAGACACAAGGAAGAGTATGTGGGAATATCCTTTGAATGATGTAGGTAGGAGCAAATTTGAAATCTGAATCTTTTCTCCATTATCAGCAAGTAAGAGCGAAGGTATGAGACATTCAAAGAACAAAGTATGTTTTTTAAAGCCATATAGATTATATGTGTGTATGTGTGTGTATACACACATGCATGTACACACACATATTTATATTCAAACAATGTGGTTTGACAGAAAAACATGCCACCCAAACTGCAAAGACTTACCAGAAAAGAACCAAGCAATATGGGAACCAAGCAAGAATATAGTTCATCAAATAAAGCTTGCAGGGAAAAGATAATGAGACTCAAAAAGCAGACAGAGATAAGGAGAGCAAAAAGGCATTAAGGAGAAAAAGTAAGGGTTTCACAATTATATCAGGAGAAAAAGAAATACTAGAGAGAAAATAGACTGCTAATAAATTAGGAGGGGCATGAAATTAATGATGACCTCAAAATGACTGAAATATTAAACTACTTTAACAAGAAAAATGAAGAAAAGAAATGTAGATAATTAGAAAGCAATGGAAACCATGCAAAAAGTAGAAACTGACACAAAGCAGGTATAGTAGAGTAGGGGGGAAAAAGCCTTAGCAAATCACCTAGTAAAACACCCGGAAAAGGCTTTTTTTTTCTTTTGCATGGACTTTGTGAGGACCACAAAATCGAAATCACCTTAATCCCTTAGTGTTCCTAATAATCACCCGATGAGGTAGAACATTGTATTTCCCTGATTAATAGTGCAGGAAACAAAGAGGGTAAATACAGAAACTGAAGCAAGGGGGTGGGGGGAGAAGCCTAAAATAAAAGCCATTTGTCTTTCAATAAATGGTTGTAATTCTACACTGTTCTCATACAGTTCTCTTTGTAGTGGTTGCTTTCATAATTAGGGTAGCATAACCCATAAGAGAAGGTTCATTCATCAATTAGCATGGGTACTTTTGTTGTGGTGATGTACATCTGTGACTGAGAAAAGGAGAGAACTGAGGGAAAGGAACAAATTTCGGGGAAGGAGGGGAGCCTAGCGCCACTGGAAACTGCTGGAAGCTTAAGTCTAAGGAAGTGGTTTACGACTCTGAACATATTTTTTCTCTTACTACTTTTGTCCCCTCTTCTCTTTATTCTGGAGGTTTGTATTTTAGAAATGTCATTGTGGTGTCACGTGTATTTCTTTTAGAAATAACTATGCTATTTTCCCTTCCCTCAATGATACAGAGTTCAATTCTTTGTAGATGGTTGTTATGAATAGCTATTAGGAAAAAAAAGTCAACATCTGGTGATAAGCCTCTCTAGGATGGTCCTCAGATCATAAATGCCATAAATGCCATAAATGTAGTATTGTAGGGCAAGAAATTTAAAACTGGAAGAGACAATATAAAACATCCAGTCTATCTCCTTCATTTTAAAAATGAGTAAACTGAGGTACAGGAATGGTCATTTTTCAAATATACCTTTTGTTGATGATTCACTTATTTCTACCCTTTTGAGATAGTTTCCAACTACCATTACCATATCACAGAATTTTAGGACAGACTTTAGTGGTCACCTACTCAAATTCTGGCTTTATATTCAGTGAAGTTATGCAGGGTCATTTATATGTAACAATAAGGACAGCCGCTGTCCCCAGTGAAGTTGGTGCACTGGACTAACTTCCTCTTTCTGTGAGACCTCTGTGCTCTGGAGCAAGCAAAGTTTATACTGATTCATTCCTGGTAGAAGCTTGGTCCCTAATTAGAGGGATTAGATTTCCTTTTAAAAGATATATTGGTTTCTTATGTCCTCACTGACTCCCCATGAAGAATTTATTTATAGCTTATATTGTGATTCATTACAATGGTTGCCCCAAAAGAGAACTTGGGAAGGTATGCAGTATACAGTATGTAAGAAATATTGAAAGATACAAAAGACTCCCAGTCCGAAAGAACTGCTTAAACTGGGATTCAGTCACTTTATTTATAACTAATGGTACAAGTTCTCCTGAGGATAAGTTCAGTCACAACAAAACAAACAACAGGTTGTCAGCCTAACAAATAGGCAATCAACATTTCATTTTGACTCTGCAACCAAATCTCACCATCTATTCTGTAATTGATCATTTTTTCTGACCTTGATTCCAGTCAGCTCAACTAACACCTTCAGTCTCATAAGTTTGCCTCTAAAATTGGTCATATCCATGTGGGGAACAGTGTTCAGTCACCTAGCCAGAAAATGAAGCATAGAAGAGAAAAGGCAGCCAGACTCCAAGGCCCCAGCTGGCCTAGTTGAGTCCATGCTCCTCTCCACCCCACCAAGGGGTAAGAAACAACACTATTCACTACAAAGGTGAGTAGAAGGAAGAGAACAAATCCAAAACTCTATCCTTTTTAACTGATGCATCTCCTTCACCCTCAGCTCCTTTCACAAGTTGGGAGAAGGACAAAGAGACCACCCAGTAGCATTTGCAAGCTCATAGCAATCTGTCAAGCCCATTCATTGCTAGACTGCCTTGTGACAGGGGATATCAAGGACATTCATCCTCTCCATTGCATTAAAATGCTATGTTACATATTGGGTCAGCCAGAAACAGGAAAGGCAACTTTGCATGTGACTTTGTGTTATACATGTAGCAACTCACAGAGAGAGATTTGAACATAGGTCTTTTGCTTCTCAATCCAATGCTCCTTCTCCTGTGTCAACCTTCCAGAGTTTGAATTCCACTTTATAGATATCAAGAACCCAGGGTCACCTCCATGGAATGATGAAGCACTGTAGTAGTTCTTCAGTGGAAGAGAAATAAACTACATTTAGGAATTATTTATTAATTGAGACCTATGAAAGACAGGGATAGGGGCACAGCCTGTGATTTCATTGGTCTGGGAAAGTCATGGTACAGGAAACTCAGTCTGCAAATTCAAGTTGACACTTTTTCTGAAACTTAAAAGTATTAGTTATTTAGAGCACTGAGAGTTTAAGTGATTTTTCCCAGTCACAAAGCTAGTCTATATCAGAGGCAGAATTTGAATCTCGGCCTCCTCAGAGCTGAGATCAGTTCTCTGGTCTGTTCACCATACAATGCTGCCTTTCTATCTGTATTTTTCAAATATACCTTTTGTTGATGATTCACTTATTTCTACCCTTTTGAGATAGTCTCCAACTACCATTACCATAACACAGAATTTTAGGAGAGACTTTAGTGGTCACCTACTCAAATTCTGGCTTTATATTCAGTGAAGTTATATTCCTAACTGTAGACTATGTATTCTGCCTGAATGAACATGTCCAGGCCACAGAGACCTTATTACTTCAGGAACTGGGTCATTTCCTTGTTGGGCATTCTCGTTATGATTGTCCTATATCCAATCCAAAACTGTCTCTCTGTATCTACTGATTTTAAAACCACTCCTTGAAGAAATTTAGTAAATCTTTTCTCACATCCATTAATAGTCATTCAGATATTTGAATATTGGTATAGTCGGCCCTCCCAACAAAACATCCCTTATTTCATGAACTATTCCTTGTAACACTTTCAAGACTACCCAATACACTGCTCACTTTCCTCTCTGTAAATTCTGGTTTATCAGTATCTTTCATAAACATGCTATTTAAAATTTAACACCATAGCCCAGATTTATGGACAACAGTAAAATCTTTCATCTCTTTGATCTGGATGGTATACATATGTTAATATTCCCAATGACCAGATTGATTTTTTTTTTTTTGGTATCTATCGGCTGATACTAAATGTTTGACCGTTTAAAACACCCAGGGTTTTTTCATGTGAATTGTCACATTCTTGACTTGTAAAATCAATTGTTTACAATAAAAATTCAAGGCACTTTACATTTATCAGTGGTAAATTTCATTTTACTGGTTTTCAGCCAGGACTGCAACGTAAATTCCTACAAGTGAACTCAGAGGACTCTTCTATCTACATGGTTATGGGAAACTGATTCTATCATTAAATATCTCAGTTCTTCTTCAGAGCTTTCTAGGATCCACAAATTTTATAAGAATATCATTTATGCTTTCATCTAAGTTGATACATATTTTGAACAGGACAAAACCAAGACCAGAGTATTATTCCCCCAACAGCCTTCCAATATGTTGAAACTGATGTATTAATTGGTAGGTTATTCAAGCACATTCAATTCAAGCACATCAAAATATTGCATTATGATCTAGCATACATTTCTCTAGCTTCAAATTAAGCAAACATTTATTAAATACTCATTTATTATATATCCTTATCCCCAGCATATGAATAGTCACTTCCAGACCCTCATCCCCACCCTTGCAAAATACTTCCTTTACCAGGGCCCTGTGCAGGACAATCTTGCCCATTTTCTCATTCTGATTCATGTACACCTGGGCCTCTGTGACCTGACTCAGAAGGTTGATGTTATCCAGTAGGGGCATGAGCTGCTCCGGACTGTCCTTGACAAAGTCAGGCAAGACCTACTCTGGGTAGGCTGTCTGCTCCCAGTCGGGCTTTGTGATGCTCACCCAGAGATCTCAGAGCACTGGTGAATAGGTGCCTTCATTTAGTCAGGAGCTTAGAGGGCTAGCTGCAAATTACATCAATTTCTTTCCATGTCTCCTTCCTTTATGACCTAATGAAGATTATTCACATCCCCTGCCCTTGAGGAGTTGCCAGGATTGGCAAACTACATACAGCTTGTGGGTAACATCCAAGCAACTACCTGTTTTTGTACTGCTCATAGAGTAATTTCATCCTTAGCTGAGAGTCCTTTCAAAAAGCAAGCAGTAGACTATGTTTGGCCCATGTGTCATCATTTGTTGACCTCTGAATGGATTGCAGTCTTAGGGTTCAAAGTTTATTTTCATAGATCAAGACACCAAGGCCCTGACTATTTATGTTACTTAAAAGCAAATGAATTGTTAGAAGACCTGGTAGCTAGCATTTGGTTTTTATCCATGTTTTCTACATGAGTACAGTCAAATGGAACTAGGCCAAATCTTCTGTTTAATTCACGGGTAGAAAGAGTATCTTATATGACCTTACTAAATAAAAGCTAAATTCACCATTTCTAGTAATGTCTATGCCTTTAAAACATGAAAAGGCTAATAAGCACTTTAATCTGAAATTTATACACCAGAAATCTTATTCCCCCAAAACAAACATACACTCACACACACTCACTCACACACACACACACTAAACAAAAATACTTATAGACGTTTCATAATTGTGAAAATTATACTTTAAAATTCTATAATAGTCCCTGGGGTCCTCCATTAAAGGACGGTTTATTTTTGTTGTTCAATCTTTTTAGCTGTCTGATTCTTTATGACCCCATTTAAGGTTTTCTTGGCAAAGATACTGGAATGGTTTGTCATTTTCTTCTCTAGTTTGTTTTACAGATAAAGAAACTGAGGAAAAAAGAACCTATTAAAATCACGAAAATATTTCAATGTAATCTCCCCCCTTTTATAAAGAGTGGCAACTTGTAATTTACACAGTAAGAGAGTTGTCTGGGGCATTGAGGTGGTAAGTGACTTGTTCATGTTTTAGTATTTTTTCATTATATTTTATAACTATCATATGTCAGTAAGGCCTTCCTGACTTCAAGGATAGTCCTATCTACTATGCCAGAGGTGTCAAATTTAGACTTGAGTGCTGCTGAACCAGATAACAATGCAATTGCAAAATATTTAATGAAATAAATAAAATACAATAAAATATAGGTAATGGTAATTTGTATTTTTCTAAGTCAATATGTAGCCTGCTGGAATCCATTTCTACGTGAGTTTGATACCACTGCTCTATGTTTTACTTCATCTTTAAAACTGCTGATCAAACATCACATACCTACTTCACTGTGATTTTTTTTTGTGAGAAGCAAGGTAGATATGATATATAAAATGTTTTTTGAAACCTCAAGCACCATACACATACATCATACAGAGATGTCAACCTCTGTTGTTCATTTGTTCTCTCACACAACTTTTACTGAGCACCTGTTTTTTGTAGAATATTGCAGTAGGCGCTGTGAAGGGGAATGCAAAGATTAAATAAGATTTTATTACTACTCTCATGGAACTGAAATCTGGTATTATTATTATTATTGTTCTTGTTATTATCATTATCATTCAATTGATTCAACATCTGCTTAGTATTAGTGATCCTTTATAAATGCTCTTGTTTGTGGAGGATGTGGATTTAGTTGACTTCAGTTATCTAGTTAAAAGAATAATTTCAGAGTGTTCCTTTGTTATCAATAGATCGTAGAAGATGAGGATATCTGTGGAATATAATTAACTATGAGAGGATAAAAGTTATCTGAGAACTTATTAAAATTGTGGAAAAAAACCCTAGCTTTTATTGTCTTCAGCATTCTATGTGGTTTTACAACAAGCAATATGATTAGGACAGAATATTCAAGTATAAATCTACCCTAACATTTAGTTAACTTGAGAGAAAATTTCATTATTTTGATCAGTTTTCTTACATATTATATTTGCTGATTTCTTTGAAACATTTAATTTAAAAAAGTAAACTGATCTTGTCCTTCCAGTAGGGGTGGGTGACAAGGGAGGAATGAAAGAATCTAGAATTTAAAGCTCTGCAATACATGCAACTAGGAATTAAGATATACAGGGGCTGGGGTAGGGAGAGCCTCCCTGCCCTACCAGAAAGTTAGAGAGCAGATCAGGGGAGGGGCTTTACAGTGGGATTGCTGTTTTGGGGTTGGGGTGGGGGAAAGACTGGGAGAAAATGTGTAATTTAAAAATCTCATGAAAATGAATGATGTAAACAAGAAAACAACAAATTTATTGAAAAAATAAATAAAAAAATAAACTGATTTTTATAATGAAATCCTTATGATAACTATAACTGTGGAGAAAGATATTTGTAAAATGTTATTACCATTAAAGGTTGTGGACTCTTTTTTTTTTTTTGGAGGGCACTTGGGGTTAAGTGGCTTGCCCAAGGTCACACGGCTAGTTTTTGTGTATGTGTGTGTTAAGTGTCTGAGGCCGGATTTGAACTCAGGTACTCCTGACTCCAGGGCTGGTGCTCTATTCACTGCACCACCTAGCCACCCCAAGGTTGTAGACTCTTGACTTGACACTCCAGGAGTATGTTCCATAGGTCCACTTAATAAAGCAATGTTCTTTAATTCTTTTCCAGATTTATCAATGTATTAACATTTATCTAGGGTCTACTACATGCCTGCCTGTGTGCTCATATTAATGTTATAAAGATAAAAAAGAAATAGTTCTTGCTCTCAATTTATATTTTATCAGAGGTCACATGTATACACTTAAATATGATTAAAATAAGTATGTAGAAAATGTGTAAAATAAAAATGAGAATTGGGGGGAGAGGCACTAAGAAGATCAGGAAATATACTTTTTAGGAAGTGATGCTTGAACTAAATTTTAAAGGAAAGAAGGAATTTTATGAAGCAGTGTTGAAGAGACATATATTAGCGATGGATTGTCATGTATGAGGCACAATAAGGCCAGTTTGATTGAACCATAAATTGTGTGAAGGGGATTATTATCTAATAAGACTGAAAGGTAAATAAGAGCCAGATCATAAGTGCTTTTAAATGCAAAACATAGGTGTTTACATTTAATTCAAGGGGTAATATGGAACCACTAGAGTTTATTGATCAGGGCAGTAGCATGGTTATACCTGTGATTTAGAAATATCACTTTGACCTCTATGTGGAGGATGAATTGGAGAGGGAAGAGACTAGCAGTGGGGAGACTGATTAGGAATTTTTTTGTAGTAGTCCAGGTGAAAAAGTGATAAGCCTTTTAATAGCAACATGAGCTTTGTTTGGAGATTAGAAACAACAATAATAAAGTATTTCAAATTCAGTGGCATATCTCTATAGTTATTTTGGTTATTCTTAGATTAATAATATCTTCATTTGATCAGAACTTACAATTGTAGTGGGTAAAGCAAAGTAATTTTAAACATGTATTTATAATATTATAATTTTTTAAAAACAGAATTAATGAGTCAAAATGGCCTGGGAGTCACCAGAACTTCACTGGAGTCCAAATTACTACTAGTCACCTGTTTGACATTGAATAATTTGACAATTATTTGACAATTCAGACTTATCTGGGTCTGAATTCTTTCATATGCGTAATGGGAAGTTGGATGAGAGGAAATGTGGAGAAGTAGAAATAATCATGAATTTCATATCAGAGGAGCTCAGTTTAAATTTTAACTCTGTTGCCCATTACCTTGGTGAGCATGGACAAGTCACTTTGTTTCTGTATGCATCAATTTCATCATCTACAAATGAGGGATCGGTACTAGATAATCTCTAGC
This sequence comes from Pseudocheirus occidentalis, assembly GCA_028646575.1. NCBI lineage: Eukaryota > Metazoa > Chordata > Mammalia > Diprotodontia > Pseudocheiridae > Pseudocheirus > Pseudocheirus occidentalis. The sequence continues at coordinate 15,137 of JAQQSW010000569.1, read as the reverse complement.
ATTTCTTTAAATGCTAAATCTATTATTCCATGACACCTTTAAATATCATGAAATATGAGTTAATTCAAAACTCATAAATGTTGATTGTTCAATACTGAATTAAAATTGTTTTTCACATTTTAATTGTAACAAACATAATATTCTAGCAGCCTCTATTTAAGAAAATCACAAAGTTTCAATCTGATTCAACAAATGTGTACTAAGTACTTTATATTGTAGAACATGGGGTTAGGTGTTGAAGAAGATAAAAAAAATTTAGTTATTTCTTTCCCTCATGGGGAGACATTATAGGAAGGAGATATGAAATATGCATAGATAATTATGTAATAATATATAAGTGCTTTATAGGGTTGTGAATTTCTTTGCAAGGCACTGAGGAGAAAAAAATCCATTACTGATCAGGGACTATATTGGAATTTAACAGGTTGAAAGGTAAAACAGGAGAGTCTTAGCAGCTCCAATGATGGATGTCAATGAGAATTCAAAGATTTTTCCTTTCAAGTTAGAGATGTTCAAAGTAAACCTCTGTAACTTCATATTTTGTATAGTATACAATTGACCTTTCAAATAGATCTTTTGCTGTTAAACTAAATAAGTGCATTTCAGATCCAATTCCTTTCTCTACTGAATAGCAAAACAATGAACCCAGTAAATTTGCATTTATTCAAAATGATTTGGGAATGAAGCTACCAATCCCCATATTAAAAGCATATTAATTATTAATTCAGCATTTTGATTGTCACCAAATTTACCATTCCTGAAATAGCAATTTCTAAAGAATACATGAAAATACAATTATCACAAAAATGGTACTCATTTGAAATCAGAAGACACATTAGTAGCTTGCAGTGCCTCCTGGCCATCATTATGAACATCAGTCCTCTTTGTACTGGGATGAATTTGTGTTGATGCCAGGATTTACTCAAGAAGCTGCTTTTGTTTTTAATTTAAATTCCTAATGTTGGCTTATTTATTTGCCTTTTATTCACAAAATGAAGGGCAATAGAATTCCTGTTATTTTAGCTTTTTGATTGTTTAGATTTTGAACCAACATGAGTTTATATTCCTTGCTGTAGCTTTAAATACCTCCCATATTAAAAAAAAATCAACTTCTAGATCTTGGCCTTGTCTCAAAACATTGATCTAAAAATTCTTGGAATATTGTAAAGAATGTTAAATTGCATAATGAAGAGATGTAGATTTAATCCATAGTTCTGCTACTAACCAACCATATAATTTGGAGAAGGGATTCTACCTCTCAAGTTTCCTTACCTGAAAAAGAGTGATTTCGATTAGATGATCTTGTAGTCTACACCTGGCTTTTTAAAAAATGTGTTTGTTGTATTTTTTTGATCCCCTTTATAATTTCATCAGTCACATCTTGAGAATAACAACAAGTTATCTTGTCACTCAAGACTGAATCCCCTCTTGTGATGGGTGGGGGTTGTGTGGGGTGGAAGAATTAAATAAAAATACTTGGTAAAATCACCAGATGTGACAATGTATACCTTACACAGGCAAAAGCCATATTGACTATATAATTCTGTCCTCCTTGGCACATATATGCGTGTGTGTCTACACATATATAAATACATATATACATACAGTAACACAATTGCTGAATAAAAGAGTATGAATGATTTGTCATTTTCCTCACATAATTCCAAACTCAAATCCCCATTAAGATTAATATCTATTAGCTCCTTGAGGGCAGAAAATGTCTTTTCCTCATTTTGTATCCTAGCCCTTAGCACAGTACCTAGCATTATAGGTGTTTAATAAATATTACATGCCTGACTATTTGTCACTTTTATTTACCTAATACTAATGCTGAACAATCTTTTCACTCATGCTTGGTAAGAATCCAAATTGGCCATGGTAAATTTTCCTTTCCTGGATATGCTACAATCATTTTTATGTAAATAAATTATTTTAAATTTTATATGATTATTCATGAAATACCGAACTTAAAACATACAACAGGTCTAGAATCCTATTTTCTTTTTCTTTTTTGAGCACAAATATAATATCAGTTTCATAAAAGGAGATTGAGAATATGTTTTTTGATAGTACAATACAGTTGTGACATTGATTGCTCTTTTTCTGATAGAAGATAGAATTTACTACTAAATCCATCTGCCTCACACATCTTCCTCTCCCCACTTTGTCAAGATCTTTGGCAGTTTTTATATGACTTTAAGAAGTCAATTTCCTGTTTTGTTAATGCTAATTAAATTAATTTTGTTCCAATTGATAATCTTTGCATTTCAGAATGTAATGCTTATTTTTCCTTTGGTTTATTATAAACGTGCATAATTCTATGCTATTCTAATTTGTTGTTCTTGGAATATGAAACATTTTCTTGTTGCTTACAAAATTTGTTGTTTGAAGTTATAATTTGTACTTTGATTATAATGATTTTTGGTAACTTAAAATTGGTGTTTCTTTTGCTATTGATTTATGCTATGCAGTCTGATTTGAATGTCTTTGGGCAATTTATTTTACTACTGAGGTTTTATTTTTCATGATATTTTTCAGAATACTTAAATTATATCTTTGCATCCTGTATCCAAATTTTGTATTCTTATTGAATAAAGCATTCTCAGTGCTTTTTACTTTATTGAGTTAATTTTCCTTTCAGCATTTTGTGTTCTAATTTTATTTTAAGTGATTATGTAGTTTTAGAAATTCTCTTTATTTTAAAATTCCTATTCTTTTTAGACTCAAAGACTGATGAATCATTGATTCATAAAAGCTGTGGTTGCTGATATTATTTCTTTATTACTTAATTTTTTGATTTGAGCCACATTAAAGCTTCTTGCATTGGCTGCTTCTCAGGAAATCTTACAGAATTTATTACGCCTACTCCCACTAATTTTTATTCAATTTTTTTTGCTTAAATGTGGTTATTTATTAATTTAGCCCTTTTTTCTTTAATTGCTCATTTTCCTTCCTCAGATTTTCATCGAGCCATTGCTATGGCTCATCTCCAAGAGGTTGCTGTATTTTGGTCCATTCTTTACCTTCCCAAGCCCCAGTCTTCAGGGCTTGATCCAAAGAGCTATCATAATGCAATGGAAAGGGCATTTATCTGGGAGTCGGGGGACCCGAGTTCAAATTCTACCCTTGCCATTTAGTACCTGTTTGTCCTCGGGCAGATCATAAACTCTCTGGGATTCAGGTTTCTTTATCAGAAGGAATATAATGTTTTTTCCACTTCTAAATCTATGTATCTAAATATACTTAAAGATTTGGTTTCATATCTCTCTCTCTCTCTCTCTCTCTCTCTCTAGTCTTTCTCACTACACACACACATATATTTATATACAGATGGACACACAAGTGGGGAAAGGAGAAGACACTGTTAAAACTTTTGAAATTGTGTTTTTTCTCAACTTTTCTTTTATACATTATTTTAGTTGCCTAATTCTTCCTGTATCATATCAAATATTTGTAGTTAGCCCTGTGGTCCTATCTTTTCTAGCATTTTCTTTCCTAAGCCCCACACAGGCGTCCAGAATACTTCCCCCCCTGAGTTTTAGGCCTCTACCTGTACTGAATTGAATATTCCTCCATGGACACTGCCAAGAGGATAATTGCAAAAGTCAGTGTCTTACACTATAGCTGTTCCTAGTGACTCAGGGATTCTGGAGCAAGGAGTGCCATCAACATGGTGCAGGGGTGGGGAATCTGCAGCTTTGAGGCCACATGTGGGCCTCTAGATCCTCAAGTTCAGTCCTTTGACCGAATTCAAACAAATCCACAGTTCTGTGAAGTTTGGATTCAGTCAAATGGCCACACTTGAGGACCTAGAGTTCCACCTGTTGTCTTGAGACTCTAGGTTCCCCACTCCTAGTCTAGGGAGTTGTCCTTGAATTACTATTTCTATGGAGAGGGGTCTTTGACTATTTCTTTCATTTTAATTATAGCACATCATGGCTCTAATTACTCCATTTTAGGGTGTTTTCTTACTTATTTTGTGTGGTAGGTGAGGAGCTGTATCCTAGGTGCCCCTTATATCAGCTTTCCAGGAATAATCCCAGCCTCAAGCTTGTGCATTATTGATTTTAAGTAGCTTTACTCCATATTGAAATTATGCAAGTAAATATATATATATATATATATATATATATATATATATACAGACATAAATTCAGGGTATGTATATTTATGAGGTTATAATTGTCTGTTTTATCACTCCATCTTATAATCTCTCCAATAACAAGTGCAATGTTAGAAAATAGAACAATTTAGGTTTTGAGATCATAGATTTAGAGCTGGAAGAAGGGACTTCATAGGTCATTGAATTCATTCTCCTTTATTTTACAGACAAGGTAACTAAGGCGGAAAGAAGTTAAGTAACTTTCCCAGAGCAACATAGTTAGTTATGTTACTTCTTTAGGACTGTATCTACCTGAGGTAGGATTTAAATTCAGGTAGACCTGACTCCTAGTCCAGGTCTATAACTAATAAATACCCCATGCTGCCTCTTAAGAGATTTTTCACTTTTAATTGTCTTAGTCAGCAGTGTTATCTTTGGACCAAAGAGATAACTTGCTCTTCCCTCTCCTCAGACATGCCACAGGAGCCCCTAGAAAAAGGCCTATACTGAACTTCTTCTGAGGTTGGGACAAAGAACTGTGGCAGGAGGAAGAAAGTGACTATTTAAATGTTTCCAAGTTTGGAGGCTACAGGGCCAAGCCAGTACATGAGTTTAGGCCATAGGCATATTCACATGACTTGCTAGGGACTCCATGAACAGAGCTCCATGTAAACTAAATAACAGAGCTCTAAAGATACAAGGTAGCACCACTATCAGGTATGGGATGGTGGCAGGGGGCCACAAAGAACTAAGGAAATTAGTACTTTCTGTCTCATATAGCTGACATTTTTCTCCACTAAGGTTAATGGGGCAATTCATTTGATGGATAACACATCTGGAAGGGAAGCAGCAGGCACCACACACCTGCAGCTGCAATCCCAGAAGGCTTTCCAGGTTTTCTTTCTTCCATTCTTTTAAAAAAATTTAATAGTTCAGTGTATATGTTAGATTACCTCCCTTCACCACACCTCCCCACTAAAAGGTTATGTTTTGGGTTTAAGTTTATCCATCATACCATATACAGTACTTTTTATGCTTTAGAAGAGACAAATTTCCTCCTTTTTTTTTGTCATTTTTCCACGGGTGCTATCTCATTACAGTCAAATGAAAGCTGCTGTAGCCTGCCTGACTTTAAGCTGAGTAGTTCTGGCAGAATACAAAACTTCTTTTCTCGTCCATCAGCAGATTTTCGTTTACTTAGGTGAATTACATTCTGTCTGAATGCAGTTTTAAATGAATCATGTGTATTGTGTAAACTGAGTGTTCCAAATATAAGATGAGTGAACACATAAAATTCTAGGAGTTTAAGCTGCACTCCTGAGCACTGGAGAGTCAGACTTCTCTCAATAATCAATGCATTTGAAATTTAACAATGTGAGAAAACAAGAACATGCTTGAACCCCACATAGAGAATGTCATTTTTTGCTGGCTATGCTTTTTTGATGGATACCAAACACTGGCCATTCATTTAGTGGCTGGGAAGATCAATACATTTGAAAAAAAGTTGTTATTTTTCATATAGCTCATTGTACTTACTATAAAGTATAGGATCATCTATTCAGAGCTACAAAGGGCCTTATAGATCACATAGTCCAGTTTCTTCTTTTTCCAGTTGGGGAAACTGAGGCCCAGTAAGACTGTAACTTGCTTAAGGGAGCACAGATACTGTGTAATATGTAGCAGAAACAGGTTTTGAACCAACCTCATATGACTTAAAATCAAGCTCTTTCCATTGTGCAAAACTGCTTTAAAAATTGCTCCCTAACATGGTTCACCTGCTTCAGTGTAGCACCTTTACTGATCTGTATTCTAGGCTTCTGCTTAAAAAAGACAAACATACAGGCCTATTCCTGAGGTTGGAGTCAGCTAATCTTCCAGGTCTGTCTGTCTCTCCTGCTTTATGTTTGCTTTCCTAAGTATTTCCATGGTTTTTTGACATTAGACTTTGCCTAGAACTTGTGTCTTCCCTAATTCCTGATTCCTTTCTTGATTTCTCATTTCATGCCTCACATTGAGCTGGTTTTGCATGTTCCCTGTTACCTAAATATTTGCATGTTTTCTGGTGCATTGTTTTACCTTGAAGTTTGATACCTGCATATTTCCTGACTCCTTACTTTAGGTCTCATTTCTGACTTTTAGGAACTTCCCCTCATGTTTCTCAACAGTGCTTTTATCACTATTAATAAATGCTTCTTTATTTTCAGTTTCTTTTCCTATTCTACCTTTAAAATCTAGCACTGTGAGAAAGCCCGGGATGACATGAAGTCCAATTTATATTTTGATTATGTAGCATATGTGTGTAGATAGATAAAGAGAAGGAAATAGACAGAGACAGACAGAGATAGACACAGACACAGAGAAGGTTAGTGATGAGCATGGTGAACAGAGAACTGACCTTGACTCCAGGAAGACCTTGTCTCAACTCTTGTCTCTGACATATATGTGTATATTATGACCAGTCACTGAACTTCTTGGTGCTCTAGGCAGCTAAGATTTTAATTCACAGAGATGCTATCACTATGCATTGATAGAGTATAATTTTATCATCTGGATATTCACTATGCCAATGAATGAAATATATGTGTACATATAGAAATATTTATATATGTATATATAATTTTCCCCTAACTTAAATAAGATCAGGAATATCAATAACAGAAAGTGTTGACTGACTCTGGGAGCCTGTAAAATAATCCTTTTGTGAAGTTGACATGCACTTTATTTACTAAAGGGCATTAATAACTTTAGTACAATAATCATATCTTCCTTAAGTGTTTTACATGATGGAAGTTTACAGAGGGAGTTAATTAATTCATTTGCTAAATGTTCTTGCCTGCATCCTATATTAGTTGGTGTTTTTATGTGATAGAAGTAAGTCTGACAAGTCATATGTAAATATAATGTTATATATCAACTAATCATTCAAGAATATACTTTGAAACTGCCCTTTCTCCCCTCCACCCTCATGTATCCTTATGATATGGAGCCAACCTAAGATTTTCCAGAATAATAATTCATATCTATATTTAGGATTTGGAAAACATTTTACATATGTTATCTCATTGGATCCTCTCAATAGCCATATAAGGGGCTTACTACAGCTATTATTATTTTCATTTTACAGATGATGCAACTAAGGTGCGGAAAGGTTAATTTGCTTGTCCGTGATCATCATGTCTCTCCATGTATTTTCACTGGCTGTCCCCATGCATGGAATATACTTCCTCTTCCCCCTCATCTCTTCCTCTTGTTTTCTCTAGCTTTCTTCAAGTCCCAGCTAAATTTCTGCCTTCTACAAGAAGCCTTTCTTGTTCTCCCCTAATTCTAATTGGATTATTTGATTATTTCCAATTTATCATACATATCAACACATATATATGCATATAAATATCTATCATTTTGAAATATTTTTTGCATATTGTTTCCTGTATTAAGTAGTGGGAGTAGAAATTATATTTTTACCTTTTTTTAGTATTCCCAGTGCTTAGTCCAGTACCTAGAACATAGTAAGACCTTAATAAATGTGTGTCTTTGTCTCTATGCATCAAATATGTTATAATTATCATAATTCCACTACTTCCTACATGTGTGACTCTGAACAAATGACAGTCTTTCTTGTCCTCAATTTCACCATTTATAAAATGAAAGAGTTGGATATTAGATAATTGTTCATTTTCCTTTGTTGATGATCCAATTCCTTTGCTCTGTGAGCAAATTCTGTGAGCAAAATCTGTGAGAGCACCATGAGATAGCTTAGAATAGACTTGCTCTGTGAGAGCACCTTTAAATGGCCTGGCACCCCTTGTGGCGAACTTGAACTTACAATAAACTTTACTTTTTCCTTGGCTGAGAAGACTTGAGTGGAATTCTTTCCACAGGACCTGGCATGTTTGTATTTTGGGGTCTCAGGCAGCCCTAACCCTCTTTGGGCTCCTCTTCATTTTTATGGAAAGCAATTTCCTTTGTCATAAGTCGATGATCCAATTACCGTATTGTAAACGTGTCTACTAATGAATTAAAGAAAATACAACTATGAAAATATGAAATTAGAAGAAAATCCCTGTGAAATTTCAGGTACTTTGAAATTTTAGCATTTTATTTTTATGGGAGAAAAATGACATTCAAATTTGAAAATAATGAAATTCTACGTCATGTTAAATGATCAGTACAGTTTGTAAAAAATGTTATAGAACAAATTTAGTATTGTTCGATTTTTATACTATTTATTAATGATGACCCTGAAGTACCCCAATATTTCACTAAAGCTGACATCAGAATAGTGTTTGTATTAAGTTTTTTTTTAAACTTTACAGTAGTCCTTTAAGTACAAATGGCTGTCTCAGGCTGACAGTTATGAGAACCTCTCTTCCAACTGCAATTGGGGATTTTCCTTGTTATATTTCCTTCCCTTTCCTCCTAAGTGCTGTAGATCCCACTACTCACTGTCTCAATCTTCTCAATATCAAATAGAGTCCCCACTTTTCATGATGTTCAAGTGGCGACTCAGACTGGAGTGGTGGTGACTTAGGCCCCTCTTCCTCTGATGCTCCTCTTCACTTGACTAACATCCTATTTGTTATATACCTCAGCTCCACTCCCCCACATCCTAGGAAGGCAAAAGAGGAGAAGACACATATGAACCAGGATGAGAAGAAAATAATGAAATGGAAATTGACTCTGCTAACTCTGTCAATCTCTATTACACCTGCAAACCAATGAAATACTCAAAGTTACCTTTTATTTCCCCTTTATCTCTTCTCCTCTCTGCTCATCTCTCCTGTAATTCTCTTTCTTTTTTTTTTGTAAATATACTTAGTGATTTAGTTTATCCTCAATATGTACTGCATCTAACTTCTCTCCCTATATTAGTAGTCTTCTGAGCTGACTCCATCAGAGTTTTGGCTATGTTACTTAACCTTGTATGATCAATCACATTGGTAAAATGCAGGAAAAAAAACTATCATGATAATGAGAGATATTGTGAGATAATATAGGTAAATTGCTTGTTTAACCTTAAAGTTCTGTAGAAATAAAAGCCATTATTAACTAGAATTTCAGGGTAAAGTTAGGAAGTTAACTAGTAACTGGTGACTCAAATGGAACTTAAACATGAATTCTGGATCATGATTCACTTGTAAGTTGGGGACCTTTTGTATTCTTATTTTTGAAAATTGATATCAGTTGGTATGTTATTCATTTTACAGCATATTATCTTGATTAGCTAGAATTTTCAGTTATACCGAACATTTTATTGCTCTGTCTCTAAATTTATTATGTTATATTAAAAATGTCTGAAAAATGCAAGTATATATTATATATGTGTTTATATGTGTATTTATATGTAATTTGTTATGCAATTTAATCAATTTTCTGCATAATGTAACATTATATTACATTTTTATTATAATTCAGCTTTATTTCTTATTGTTTCCATATGACTATTCAATACTGAAAGCAATATGATGCTGTTAAAAAGTGTGTACCATGAAAAGAAATAATTAATCAACTATTATTAAGCCCCTGTTATAAGACTGGAACTGTGCTATTTAGAGTAGGATTAATTTACATATTTTGTTAATAGTTCATTTTACAGTCTAACCCTACTACTGTTTCTGACTATTCCATTTTCTTTTTTTTAACCTCAAAAGGTCATTTGGTGTTTTTATGTGACAGAAGTAAGTCTGCTATATCAGTTATATCATTCTAGAATCATAGAACGCTAGAACAGAAAGAGAATTTAAAGATCATTTACTCCCACTTTACAGATGCAAATATTGTATCCCATGGCATTAAAGGGACTTGTCTACAAGGTCATAGAACTAGTTAGTGGCAAGCGGACACAGATCACTAGTTCTTTCTATTTTTATGATTTCTATGACAAAATATATGCATGGTTAAATTTATACTAAGTTGGACTATTGGGTCACATAGTCAAGAGGGAAGCTGCTAGATCATCTAATCCAATTTTGTCTTTTTACAAGATAACAACAGTTTTGCCTTAGGAAGTTTATGACTTGCCCCATGTTATATCGAGTGAGTGTTACTGTTAGAGGTGGGATTGGAAGATAAGTTCTCTGATGTCAGAGCTCTTTTTACCATTCCGTATTGACCATAAAATATAATATGCTTTTACATGTCAACAATCTTACCACTTTCTGTCTTCTCAGTCTTCTTACACATTACTGTCATTCACAAACTCTACTGTCCATCCATCAACTATTTTATGTATAATTCTATTTTTTGGAAAGAGTTCTACATTTCCTAAATTTTAGACTGATTCTTTTCCAGGCTTGGAAGGTTTCTTTTTTTTCTTTTCTCTGACTTAGCATTCCTCAATATACCTTCTCTAAGCCTTTCCCCCAAGGCTGCCTTCTATCTACTCTTTTTATATTTATTTATTCCTATTTATGTCTGTTATCTCCTGAATTAAAATGTAAGATCCCTGAAGGCAGAGACCATTTTTACTTTTTCTTTGAATTTTCAGTGCTTAGCAGAGTACCTAGTACAGAGTAAATCTTTAATAAACGCTAAAGATCCAACCAACAATGAATTAGTGTCCCAATTTTTTCACATCCCCTCTAACATTTGTTACTTTCCCTTTCAATCATTTTACTGTGCTATAAAAAATGATGAGCTCAGCGATCTTAGAAAAACACGGAAAGTTGCAAAAAATAATGAAGAGCAAAAGCAGAACCAAGAGAATGTTATATACAGTAAAAGTAATACTGTTTTAATAATGACTGAGCAAATGAGTCATTTTGATTCTAACAATACCCAAATGAACTACAAAAGACATGTGAGGAAAGATTTTATCTGAACCCAGAGAAAGAACTAACAAATAGAAGTAGGTATAGAATAATTTTACATATATGTGTATATGCATACATGTCTCTCTCTCTCTTTCTCTCTCTCCACACACACATACACACCCACACCCACCCCAATTTATGTTAATGGTAACCATCTTAAGGGGTGAGAGAATGGGGAGGGGGAAAAAGGGGGAAAAAGGAAATTTACATGAAAATTTTGTTGCGTACCTGAAAGGAATAGCAAGTTGTGTATAGTTGATTTCCAGTTTTATGTACAATCGTCTTTTTTATTGTACTGTATAATGTGAATGTTTGTTTTATTCTATAAATTATGAACAAACAAGTAAATAAATGCTAAATGAGTTGATTTAACTATGACTTAGATTGTCTGAGACACATAGTGGTTAAGTGACTTGCCCAGTGTCACTCAGCAAGTGAATATAAGAGGTTAATTCAAACTCTAAACCTGGCACCCTAGATACTATGTTATATCTGATAACAACACACTGGTTTTGAAACAGCTGTATTCTTGGACCAGGTATCTTATCTTCTCCTTCAATAAATAAAAATGTACCCGATACTCTTTGTGTGGTGAAATAAAGTAATTAACCTCACACTTATTTAATATCTTAATGTTTAAAACTTTCTCTGTTGTATTCTCTCTCTCATACAAACACACACGCACAAGCACACACATACACACACACTCATCATGCCTATGAGATTTTATGCAGCATTAATACAGTAGAAAGGAAGCTATCCTCTGATTTAGGAAACCAGGGTCCTAATGCTTTTTCTGCCAGCTGTATGATACTGAGGAAGTTCCCTTACCTTTTTGAGCTCCATTTTTCTCACATTTTCAGGGCAAGGAAATAGCTTTTTGTGAATCTGCATGTGACCCTTTAGCACACTTGTCTAAATGGACCACAAACTGGTAGACTTTTGATAACATCAACTATATATATAATTATATATTTTATGTTCTGATGGGGACTTTTTTGACTGACTTTTGGCCTTCTAAACAACAACAAAAAAGGAAAATCCTGTGGATTCGATGAGCTTTAAGATTCTTTCCAGCTGTAAAATGCTATACTTTGACATTTAAAGACAATGTTAAAAAGAGAGAAGATTTAGCATATTTTAAAAATGAATGCTGTCATATCCTTCCTTAGAAATAGTAAACAGAAAAGAGAAAAAAATATGACTACTATATTTTAATTAATTTGTATAGATGAATTGATAGCAATAATTTTTGTGCTAGCAGTACCAAGTCAAAATAATATTAGTGTCTGAAAAAAATCAATTTGAATTTGAAACATTTATAGCATAGGTGAAGTAAGAGGAGATAGTTGGTTTTATGATTATACTTGGGATGTTTTGGAACTAACCAAAAATATCACCCAATATTGTCTATCACACATTAATTAGATTTCACTATTATGAATTCATTCCTCTAAGTTACCCTTTGCCTTCTACAGTCATCTTCTTTCAAGTACTAATTAATTGTGGGTGGATGAGGCAACACATATTCAATCACTAGCTTGACAATGTGATTTGTGTTAGACAGTGTTTCTTACAAAGGGGTCGGTACCCTGAGAATACTATGTAATTTTAAGGTGGGGCTGCCAACAAAGAGGGAAGGAAGAGAGTCTGGGTCATTAAAAAATACATCTACTCCATAACCCCATATCAAGTAGTTGCATCCTTTCTGACTGAAGGGAGAAACTAACTTCAAGGATATGTGCATTTCACTGTTTTCCATTTCTGTTCATATCTTAAAATTCTCTGGAATGGGTATCCCTCTTAAGATTTTCCAAACTCAATATGTCCAAAAATGAACTTATCATCTTTCTCTTAAACTAAAATCAAGGACAGCTTTCTAAACTTGATGGCTTTCCTGAATATTCCACCTTCCCTGGCCTCTGGTGCTTAGATTACTTTGCCTAGGTTACCTTGTATTCACTTTGTATGCGATTTATGCCCATATCTATATATTTGCGTGCTGTATGTCCCTAGTTGAATATAAGCTCCTTGAGTTTAGTAACTGTCTAACTTTTATTTTTTATCCCCAATCTTATTATTCATTACTCCCTTTCATATTCTTTTTGGTCCAGAAAAACTGACTTTCATTATAATTTTTCCACATAGAATTCTATTTTTAGTCTGTTTTGTATTGCCTGTCCCCCATGCCTGAAATATCCTTCCTCTTCACCTCCAATTCTTAGAATTCTACTTTTCCTTTAAAACTCAACCTTAAATGTCCCCCTTTACATAAAGTCTTTCCTGATCCAACAGCTTCTAGTTCCTCTCCCATCCCTCCAAAAATACCTTCTATTTATATTGTGAATATTTATTGTGATTGACCCTATATGGGGTCATGACCCACAGTCTAAGAAGCACTGAATGGGTTGTGAGTGGAAAAAGTTTAAGAAGCTCTGTATAGACTTAGCTGCATTAAGACAAGGAATTTTTCTGCATTGTCTTCAACTTATATTTCTTACAACAGAGACTAGCATACAATAGGTGCTTACTGCAAGCTTATGGACTGATTGATTGATACAAGGATCTAAGCATTGTTCAGTCCTATCAATTCTTCCACTGTCTAAATCATCTTGCACATCTTGCACATCCATTATCTCTTCTCTCCAATCATAGTTGCCATAGGTCAGGCTCTCCTTTATTCTTGTTTGGACTACGGCAATAATCTTGTAATTTGTCTCCATTCCTAAAGTCCTGCCTTTCTCTCTAATGCTTCCTTCACACAGCTGTCAAAATAAATTTCCAAAGGCACAGAAATGACTAAACCACTCTTAAAATTTTTCAGTAGCTTACTACTTTGCCTATAGGATAAAATACAAACTCATTAGCTCATCTTTTTAGCCATCTCTTCCCACTTCACAATCTACTTCTCTTTTCTTCTAGCCTTATTACACATTTCTTTAAATTTTCTTTCCTAGAAAATGAATAATGACCATACAATTTAACATTTCCTACTTTGGTCCACTCACATAAACTCTATCCTCTGTGTGGAATACAGTCTCATTTTTATATTTATTATAATTCTCTTCCTGCAAGTCTCAATTCTTTTACCACATCATCTGGATTATGTTCTGGACTTGAAGTCAGAGGATCGCAGAATTGTAGGATTTATCAACTAGGAGCTGGAAGGAAACTTAGAAGAAATTGTGAGAAACTCCTTGATTTTAAAGATGAGGAAACTGAGGCACTGAGCAGTCGTATAGTGAATAGATTACAAGACTTGGAGTCAAGAAGACCTGAGTTCAAATCCTACCTCAGTTGCTTACTTTTCTGTGCTATCCTGAGCAAGTTATTTAATCTCTCTCAGGATCCTTGTCTATAAAATTTGGGGGAAATAGCACTGTACAAATGCTAACTATTAACTGAATTAACAATTGTTGTCTGAGCCTAGATCTTTAAGTGTAGATTTTCCTAACTCCAAGTCCAATGCCCTATACATTAACCCATACTGCCTCCCCCAACAATGCCATTTAGTATCTGTGTAACATTGGGTAACTTAACCTCTGAAAGTATTCTTTCTGTCTTCAATTTTTTCCCAATTTTATTTTATTAAATTTGTTTATATACTTTTAGTTTATGACATTCAGTTCCATAATCCCTTGAGTTCCAAATTTTTTCCCCCTTCTCTCCTCCTGCCTATCCCCTAACGACCATAGTGGCATGCAATGCAATATGGGCTTTACAAATACCTTCACATGAAGCATTAGTCAGGTTGTAAAGATATAACCAATGAAGTGAATGAGAAAGAAGGAATGAAACAAAACTCAGTACGAAAGAGAGAGCAAGTAGTTTGCTTCAATCTGCATTCATACTCCATAGTTCTTTTCTATGGATGTGTATATCCTTTCCATCATGCGTCTTTTGTCTCATGTCTTATAACTTTGTTTGCATTGCTGAGAGGAGTCCAATCTATCAAATTTATTAGTCATAGATATGATGCGTCTGTAATTGTGTACAAAGTTCTCCTGGTTCTGCTCTCCTCACTCAGCATCAGTTTATATAAGTCTCTCCAGGCTATTATCAAATCCATCTGCTCCTCATTTCTTATAGCACAATAATATTTCATTACATTCATATACCACAACTTGTTTAATCATTCCCCAATTGATGGGCTTTCCCTTGATTTCCAGTTCTTTGCTACCACAAAAAGGGCTACTATAAATATTTTTGTTCAAATAGTCTTCCTT
>JAQQSW010000568.1:20348-36534 GCA_028646575.1 Pseudocheirus occidentalis | reverse complement strand
TCTTCACCTGCCCTTCATCCAATTATCTCTTTGCAAAAGCTGAATTTCTACCTACTGGGCAGTAAATAGGATCTGCAAGTTTCTCTCACCAGGAATCCCAGAAATCTTTTACACAGATTTACTACTGCCACATCCAAAAACCTTAGTTATTATTTCCTCTCTGCCTATAGATAGTCATCAGAATTAAAAATCACAGTGGAATTCTGTGACACTATAAAATAGGATTATTCCTATTCTCTGGCTGCCCTCATTTCCAGGATCTAGTTAGCAAAGCCAGAATCTATGTATACATAGGTAGGAAAAACCCTCGGCATTCCGAGGGAGGATGAGGCTGCTGATTCTGGGATGGCATGAGAGTCCAATGGCCCCAGTCACTTCTGTGCTGACCAACGGGACGAGCATCAGACAAAATTGTGAAATAGGTGAAGCTTCTTTTCGACATCCCAGATCCGCCTTTCTATTCTTTGTCCGTCTTTCCAGATAGGCTCTCCTCACTTCATTCAGGCTCCTTGTACCCCCTCCTCTAGCAAAACCTTCTCTCAGGCAATCCAATCCAATCTAACAAGTATTTGTTAAACACCACATACTGAGGATACAAAAAGAAATGAGAAAAAACATTTCTTCCCTCAAGCAGCTTAGGAGTACAGAATTCAATTCAATTTAATAAGCATTTTCACATATATGATAGTGTAAGGTGGGAGAAACTGCTAACAGCTGAAATCAGAAAGATTTGGCAAGAAACTAGGGAATTTTAAAGAAGAGATAAGGAGATATGTAATATAATAGATATAATATATAATTAATTTCTCAGTCATTTTTTAGTCACATGCAACTCTTCATGACCCCATTTGGGGTTTTCTTGGCAAAGATACTAAAGTGGTTTGACATTTCCTTCACATACACACACACATATAATATAATTATATATCTAGGCACACATACACATAACACACACACACACACACACACACACACACACACACACAGAATATATTTCTTTCCAGGAAAAGGATACAGCCATTGTAGAGAAGGGCATCCCAGAATGATGGAATCCAGAGTCCCAGGAAGAGCAAGTAGGGAGTCTGGGCTGGGAGACAGAATGTGTGAATAGTCATCACCATCCATCATTAAGCAGGATTTATGTAGAGCTTCAAGAACTGAAATACACTTCATATGTCTTATGTTACCCAATCTTCCCAACTATCCTATGAAGCTACTATTATCTCCATATTCTAGAAGGGGAAAACTAATGCTTAGAGACAGAGGGACTTGTCCAGCTGGAAAGCTTCTATGATGGATTGAAACCTGAACATTCTTGACTCCAGGTTCAGCACTCTGTCTCCCTATTCCGTGCTGCTTCTCTAGAGGGTAAAATGAAGGGACATAATGTACAAAGAGCCGAATGGGGAATAAACATTTATTAAATACTTGCTATGTACCAGACACTGTGTTAAGTGCTTCGGGAATATTACCTCATTTGATCCCCACAATAAGCCTGGGAGGTAGGGGTATTATTATCCCCATTTTACAGTTGAAGGGATTGAGGCAGACAGAAGTTGAGTCATGTAGCTAGTAAGTATCCAAGGTCATATTTGAACTCAGGTCTTCCTGATTCCAAGCCCTGGACTTCATTCGTTGCAACACCTCTATGCCAACAGAAAAAGGGAAGTTTGGAGGAGCAGTGACTTTAAGATGATGAATGGGTTGGAGGGGGAGGGGGTATATAACAAGTACCCTTTTGGACATTTGAGTTGTAGATGCCAATGGAACAGATAGTTGGCGCCGTCCAAAAGCAGTTGGATGTACAATGGAGATCCGAAGAAAGTACCTAACTTCATTCATATTCACATGTAAATGCCTGAGAAGGCTGGAAGAAACTGCTACTATTGTTGCTTTGTTGCTGTTGTCCTTGTCCTTTTATTAACAAAGGATAAAGATACCTCTTTCTTTTTTGTTTTTAAATTCAGAAACCAAAGTTTAAAGGTAAGCACTTCCCCAAAGCTGCTTCTTTGTTTAATTTGATTTCTTACAATTAACTAACATCTATCAAGTACCTAGGCGCTGGGTGTCGAAGAACCTGTCGATGAATAAAACATGGTTCCTGTCCTCAATGGAGCTTACAGCCCAATGCACTATTTTAATAATAGCTTACCCATATAAAATATTTTATTTTTTAAATGAACCATATATACAATTATTTCATTTGATCCATACATACTTTATTTCATTTGATCTTCTCAAACAGCCATGCAAGGTAGGTAGTATAAGTATTATCACTCATTTTACAGATAAAGACACTGAGATTCAGAGAATATAAGTGACCTGCCCACAAGCAAGAGTTGGTAAAGAAAAGCTGCAATTTCTCCCCAAATTCCAATTCAGCTCAACAGCACTGACTTTCTATTTATGTTTCAGTAAGTCAATGAAGACTGAAGCTGAAGAAGGGAATTTCTGACAACTGACATCAAGCAGCTGATGAAGTGAGGAGTGTTTGGGAGCAATAGTAACCTGGAAGCACACTATGTAGAATGATGTGCAGTTAACAAAGGTATAAGGCCAGCTCTAACTTCAGTTTCATACTCAGAGTTATAGGGTCACAGAATCATTGATTTTGAGCAAAAAGGGATCTTGGAGATCATGTGATTCAACCCCCTCATTTTACAGATGAGAAAATTGAAGTCCAGAGAAGCTAAGTGACCTGCTCAGGGTTACAGGGGTGTCAAATGTGGTATCTGAACCAGGTCTTCTGAATTCAGAGAGTCAATGTGCACTTTCCACTGGTAAATAGTTAACAATCAGCTCTCTGGAAGAAAATATGTATATATGACACACTTTTCATTTTAATCTGCATTATTGACATTTTATCTATCACTTTTCTTATGTCTACATAATGGAGTGTTCAGAAGGACTAGAGCCTCTTATATGAGGGCTTGCTGAGCCCTTTTTAGGGCTCCTCATTCAACTTTGGTGTCCACCTTCACCCAGTCCTCACCTGGGGGTCTAAGAAGCTCTAGCATGCACAGTAGCCACACCCCAATAAACCATCTCAGTAGATGGGCTAAACCAGGCACAGGCCTCAAAACCATCAATGAGTTAGGGAGCTATCTACCCTACGCATGTCAAGAATTCCCCCAGTGGGATAGGTTAAGAATAATTTGCTCCAATGGCCATGAAGGCATTGAAGGCATTGAAGCAGGCACAGTGGAGCCCTTACAGCTTGGCCAGACATCAAAGATGCCAAAGTCATCCACTATATCCTGCATCATTGCCATTCATCCTCACTTTTGTCTTGCCACTGGACTGTGATGACTCTGGAAAAGAGAATGAAGCAGATGACTTTGTGCAATTTTGCTTTACAAGTCAAGATATCACCCTCATAATATCATTCATCCTCTTCAAAAATGGATGAAACACAACAATAACATAATCAGCAAAACAAAAACATTAAGCCCTGATATGTAGTGTTTGCTGATTTCTGAGGTCTAAGTGCTCACACTAAAAATTTAACAATCAGCTGTCAAGAGCTGCTTTGAGCTGGCTCCAGCATACTCCTGAGTAACTTACTGCTCCTTATCAATGCCTCAAGTCAAAGATTCTTCACCCACCCCCAG
The DNA here is from genome assembly GCA_028646575.1 of Pseudocheirus occidentalis. NCBI lineage: Eukaryota > Metazoa > Chordata > Mammalia > Diprotodontia > Pseudocheiridae > Pseudocheirus > Pseudocheirus occidentalis. The sequence goes on along the minus strand of JAQQSW010000568.1, from coordinate 32,923 downwards.
CAATCAATCAATGAGTCAATCAGCAAGCATTTAAGTGCCTGCTGTGTGTCAGGTACTTGGCTGGACTCTGGGAATACAAACACAAGGCATTAAATAATCCCTACTTTCAAGGAGCTCACATTCTAGTAAGGAAAAAATGTGAGTACATGTGAGGCAAAGGCAAGGAAGAAATATGTTCCCCTAAGGGGATAGGGCCAGTACAAAGTCATGAAACTGGAAAATGGAACATCGGGTGTCAAGAACAAGAGAAAACAAGTTTCACTGGATTATATATAGTATATGAGAAGGGGAGTTATATGTAACAAGCCTGAAAAGACAGGTTAGGGCCAGGTTGTGAAGACCTTGAAAACAGGAGTCTCCATTAAACCTAAAGGCAATAAGGAGCCAGTGGATTTTATTGAATAGGAGATTGGTGTGGTCAGATCTGTGCTTAGGGAAAATCATTGGCAGGTGTGTGGAGGATGAACTGAACTGAGGGAGAGGAGAGAATGGAGGCAGGGAGACCACTTAGGAGGCTGTTGCAGTAGTTTAGAACCAAAATATGATAAGGCTAAAATTAAGGAGTGGGTCAGATATGAGACATTGTAGGAGTAGATGTGGGAAGATTTAGCACCTGGTAGAAAGTATGGAATGAGGGAAAAGGAAAAGTCAAAATGACCCAGAGATTACAAATATGTGAGATTGGAAGAACTGTGGTGCCCTCAACAGAAACAGAGAAATTTGGAAAGGAAATGGGTTAGTCTGGAAACATGAGTTCTGTTTTGGCCATGTTGATTTTGAGTTGGTTCTAAGACGTGATGTTTTGAAATATACAATTAGCAGAGCCTTGGGGCATACCTAAAGGGTATACCACAGGGGTGAGATGGGTGATAAGCCAGCCAAAGAGATTGAGAAAGACTGGTCAGACAAGTAGGAAGAGCACACGGAGAGAACAGCAACATAAACACACAGAGAGGAGAGGCAAGTATCCTGGAGGAGAGAGTTCAAGAATGCCAAATGCAGCAGAAAAGTCAAGAAGAATGAGGACTGGTAAAAGAAACTAAGAATTGGCAATTAAGAGATCATTGGATTGCAAGGGGTTTGGATTGCAAAGCACTGAAGACTGAGTGGCAGCAGAGGAGTTACAAGTGACAAATATAGGCAGGTGTTTTTTTCCCAGAGAAATGCCTTGAAAAGGGAGAAAAGATATAGGATAATAGTCTGATTGAATGGTAAGGTCTAATGAAGGTTGTTTTTTAAGAATGTAGAAGATGGATGGGTTTGACAGTGTTAGATTAAAGCTGTAGGAGGCTGGGGGCAATGATTGAGGATACAATCTGCTGGGGAAGATTAGTGTAGGTAGGATCGAAGGAGCATATAGAGGAGATTGCTTTTGAAAGGAATAATGTCACTTAATTATCATAGACTTGAAGAAATAAGACAGTGGGGAATGATGTCAAGAGATAAGTCAAGGGATATCAAGTTTAGAGAGGGTGGAGAAGAGTGGGAACATGGAAAATGGCCTAAATTTTCTCAATAAAGTAAGAGGCCAGTTCCTCAGGTTTAAAGGATGAAAGGAGAGGTGTGGAAGGCTTGAGGAGAAAGGAAAATATTTGGAATAGCTTTGTGAGAAGCAACACAAGAATTAATCATAATTGTAATTGTTGGCTGCTGTCCTTCCTTCTCAAAGAGGACCAAAATGACATCACTGTTTCAAAGTGTGGCTGATCCGACCAATATGAGCTCGGAATGCTCTACACAGATCAGGCACAAATAGTCCGTGTGAACATTTGGGGTGGATACTCTAAATCTGAGCATCCTGTTTCCTTTGAGTTGTTCCAGTTCTGCTTTGCTCATAGAGCACAGCACCTTCTCTGACATGGGCACAGCATGCTAAGTGATCCTGTGCCAGTGTCTCCCATGACACAATCAATTACAAAGTTCTTAAGAGAGATCTTGAGAGTGTCCTTGTATGGCTTCTTATGATCACCATGTGAACACATGCCCTGTATGAGTTCTTCATAAAATGGTCTTTTTGGCAAGTGTACATTTTACATTTGAACAATGGCCAGCCCATCAGAGTTGAACTCTCAAACAGAGTTTGAATGCTTGGCAGTTTAGATCAAGTTAAGGACCTCAGTGTCTGGTACCTTATCCTGCCAGGTGATCTTCAGAATCTTCCTAAAACAATTCAAATGAAAGTGATTCAGTTTCCTGGCATGGGGCTAGTAGATTGCCCAGGTTTCACAGGCATACAACAATGAGGTCAGTGCCACAGCTCTGTAGACCTTCGTAATTGTCAACATTTCTGTAGTACTATGTGCCAGGCACTGTGCTAAGCAATTTACAATTATCTCATTTGAGTCTCACAATCACCCTAAAAAGTAGGTGTTATTATTATCCCCATTTTACGGATGAGGAAACTAAGGCCCACAGTGTTGCCCAAGGTTACAGAGTAAATAAGTAGGTGCCCAGCTGAAAGGTGCCCCTCCATCAATGGAGAACCTTCACTGGGCATTTCCTAAACTGCTGAAATCACAAGTCTAAACCAACACTCACTACCTTAGATATATCTCAGTTTCTTCTTTTGTCCTATCCCTTTAGGGAATTACCCAACTCTCACCTTGATTGAATTAATCAATCAACAACCATTTCATATTTCTCTAATAGGCACCATTGTGGTCAGGGATAAAAACCGAAGAAAAATAGCCTCTACCCTCAAAAAATACATTCTATCTGGAGAGAGTACAGACCTGAATGAAATTTCACCTTGTTTGAGTCCCCCATCTTCACCCATCTATCATCCTTTACAAGGACAGGACAGCAAGGCTCCTCAGGACATGCAGTCCTGAGTAAGAAGTTCTAACTCTCCCCCCACTGAACCAGACAAGCTTCTCCTTCCTGCTATACACAGAGATTGTCAGCCCTGAACTTCCAGAGACCATTTCATTCAGGGATGTCTTCTTTGTTCTGTGTGGCAGCTCCAGAGAAATCTGCTTATTGGCATTAAATAGGGGGGCTGAGGTTTTGTTTGGATAAAGGGATCCTTTGATGGCCTCCATTCAGACATTCTATTTTTGCTGACACTTGCCGTGCAGAGATCTCTCAGAGTGAATAAACGACATAGGCCTAGATTTTCATGAGTTTCAGAGGAAGGTAGAGCTTAGGATGAGAGCATTCTACCTACAAAACATTCCACACCCCAGGAACCTTGAAAGGTTGCTGTGCATTGTGAGGCATTGTATAGAGAAGAACATTTAATAAAATGTTCCTAGAACACATGGAAGAGACAATAGAAATAAAGGATGAATTTAAATGCCAAGTTGAATATACACTCAGCATTTCTCTCTTGGACACACCCACAACTTTATCCTAATAATCACTTCTCCAAGCCCTTCGTGTGGCAGACTAAAGAGGAGTCTTTTTAAATGTACTGGTTCTAATTGGGCAAGTTACTTCACCTTGCTTGGCCTTAATAACTTTGGGCAAATTATTGTACCTTGTCAGGCCTCAGTTTCCCCATTGGTAAAATGAAGAGTTGGAGCTACATTGCTACTCTCAAGTTCCTCACAATTCTATCAGTCTACAAGTCTGGATTTGGGTCCCAAATTAGAATGGAATAGCATCTAGACATTATCCATCTCTTGCAATGACCCATAAAAGAATGAATAACACAAATAGATATCTATATGCATTCTGGTTATAGACTTCTCTCTTGCAAGTGTCATTTTAAAACAGCGATCACATCCTTAATCTTCTCTTCCTCTAAGTTAAAGGTGCCGAGATCCTAAAGGCTCTCTTCATCTTCTGTGGTTTCAAGTTCTGTTAGTATTCTAGTCACCCTGATGTAAATTAATTCCAATTTGTCAATCTTAAAATATGGTGCCCAGAGCTAGCCCCCTTGAGATGTGCTGTGACTCGTATAGAATAATTGTCCAGCTGAAGTGGGACTTAGAAAGCTAATTTCAAATGGAGCTGCCATCTACTCTACCATTCATTCAAGTCAATAATGCTATAATCTAACCAGGGACTATTTCTAGTATCTGGAAATCATACTTCTCTTACTGTACCCTAGAAATGTGAGGTCACATTGAGCTTGTGATCAACTGAAGTGCCTAGGTCTCTCTCCCCCTTTGTGTCATTGATTTCGAAGGAAAAGCCAGGACTTTATGTTTATACTTATATAACACATGTAGGGAATCTAGAGTTGAAAAGGTGAGTGCAAAGGTTGACTTGGTGTGACATATTTGAAGTGGGCTGGTTCCTAGCTCCATAAGGTGAAACTCATTTAGTATAATCCAGGATATCAGTGGAGAGGGTCTGAGTCTGAGTGAAAACTCATTTTAGTTAACATGTTAGAAATGTGGCCTGGAAGATAGCACAATTTAATACACATAGATAGATAGATAGATAGATAGATAGATAGATAGATAGATAGATAGATAGATAGGTAGATAGATAGATAGATAGACAGATAGATAGATAGAAAGGTAGGTAGATAGGTAGGAAGGAAGAAAGGAAGAAAGAAAGAAAGAAAGAAAGAAAGAAAGAAAGAAAGAAAGAAAGAAAGAAAGAAAGAAAGAAAGAAAGAAAGAAAGAAAGAAAGGAAGGAAGGAAGGAAGGAAGGAAGGAAGGAAGAAAGAAAGAAAGACCTTTGTATATTTATATAGCATTTTAACATTCCAATGTGTTTATATCATATCATTTGATCCTACCCTGGAAAATAGGAAGTACACAAATTTTACAGATGAGTAAAACAAAGCTCGAAGATGTGAAGAAATTTGTCCAGGCTCATACAGCTAGTAAGTGATAGAGCTTGGATCTGAATTCAGCCAGGTCTTCAGAGATTAGAGGTTTTTCCCAGCAAGAATATGTTTAAGAACTGGCTCTCCAGGGGAAAAAAGCATGCACAAGAAACATGTAAGTTTAATCTGCCTCATTTTTGCCATCACTTTCTTAAATCTGGACAATCAGAAAAACAATAAATCAAGACCTGATTTGTAATATTTGCTGATATCTGAGGTATAAATTCTCATGCTAAATATTTAACAATTGCATCTAACAAGTTAAAACTATGTCCAGAATATCCCTGGTTTCCTCCAATCCTCATACCATGCTAGCTGTATTGTCATTATATTAATTAATACACTATCAATTAATAAAATTATAATGTTTTATGTCTACATGTTAAACAAAAGACTTACTTCTAGAATAATATAAATTAATTGATATTGAATTTTGCTGTCTTCCATATCACATTCCTAACATCTTAACTAAAAAGAGTTTCCACTCAGACTCAGATTCCCTCCCCTGATAACCTGGAATATATTAAGTGAGTTTCACCTTATCCAGCTAGGAACCAGCCCACTTCAAATATGTCACACCATGCCAACCTTTGCCCTCACTTTTCCAACTCTAGATTCCCTACATGTATTATCATTCCCTATCAGAATGTAAGCTCCTTGAGGGCAGGGATTTTCTTCCTTTGCTTTTATCACTACTGCCTAGCATTCAATCATTCAAGGACACCATGAGAAATAAGAACAGTATTGCTAAAATCATGAGTCACTATCCTTACAGTATTTATTCAATATGCTATCACAGTAAATCTGCAAATAAAAGGAGAAGTGTGTCTCAGAAGTTGTAAGAAAAAGAATCTCCAGGAATAAAAAATACTACCCTGGTATTTAGACTTACAACTTTTACTGGGTACCTGCCTAAACATTGAGTCTCCAGAAGATGTATTATATGTAGAAAACTGTAATGGGATGTCCTTGACCAGCTTACCAGATTCTTAGAAGACCTTCCCCACCCCAATCCCAACTCCACAATGCAGCCAAATTCCTTGAAGACATAGCTCTATTTTTTTTTTACGCAAACTGGGGCTTCTGAGTGGGGTGGGAGAGTAGGACTGAAGATGATGAATTTTCTGATTCCATAGGTACTAAATTTGGAGGGGAAATTAGGAGAGTCATCTGACAAGCAGAGATTACCATAGGAAGTAGAGTCAACTGAACTATCCTGGAAAAAAAGCTCTGGTTTTAGATACAGAGCAATTTTTCTAGGGAGCTGTCCAGGGTACTAAAAAAATCTCCTGCCTCTTTCCATTCATTTGTTGTTCTATCTCTCACTGTCTACTCGTTTCTATCATCACCTGACATAATATGTGTCCTGCCTGACTTTGGCCAACTCTTAAACCAGCTGTTTCCCCTGATCCATATCAATCTTGCCCTTGCCTAACTCTAGGGCCATTTACCTGCCTTTCTGCATGACTTGACTGACCCTGTTATTTTCCCTCAGTTCTCTTAGGCAGCTGGCGAAGGGCAATGGGGAGAGGAAGAGGGGGGCAAGGGGGAGAGAATGGTATCTCTAAAAAAACAAGTCTTTCCTGTAATATTAGCAAGTACTACTTTCTCATTTCCTCAAACTCTGTGTCATCCTCAGCTATCTTCTCATTCACTTCACAAATTCAATCAGTTGACAAATCTTATGATTTCTTTCTCTGTCTCTATCATTTATGTTCCCTTTTCTCCTATTTCACAGCCAACATCCTAGTTTAGACCCTTAGTTTTTCCTGGACTGTTACAATAGCCTTATAATTGGGCTCTAGGCTTCAAGTTTCTCATCATCCTATCTTGTCTTCCACACAGCTGCCAAAGTGATTATCCTAGAGCTATGAACATGTCATACCACCTTGCTCAGTGAGCTCAAATGGGTCCCTATTACCTCTAGGATAAAATATAAAATCCTCTGGCACTTAAAGTTCTCAGTCTAGATCCTTCCTTTATACCTAGACTGTCAGATCTCTCCATATACTTGATAGTGCAGTTATATAGACCTGTTTGCTCACACACACTCCACCTACCATCTCTGTACTTCAGTACTGACTACCCACCATACTTGTAATACATTCCATCCTTACCTCTCTGTTTTAGAATCTCTCTTCCTTCAATACTCAGATGGTAGGGAAAGGGAAAAGATGAGGAGAGAGGAAAGATGAGGGAAAGTGAGGAAGAAACATGAAAAGATCATGAAATGCATATGATTTTAGAGATACCCACCCCATTCATTGATCCCTTTTTATTCAACTTAATATCACAGGATTGAGAACTTTTAAAGACCATGGAGATCATTGAGCTTTATTTTACAGATGAATTGAGCAAGGACTGGAGGAAGACATACAGATGACCAAGTAGCAAAGACATGATTCAAGTTCATCTACCTCCAAATCCTGTGATCTTTTGTCTATACTACCTTGTCTCTCTTCTCTATTAGGGAAACAATCTCACTTACTTAAAACTCACTTTAATCTGATGTCAGAGTCAAATGAAATTTGTGCACAAGGTTGAGCAAATTTTCATTCTAGGTTTTGAGTGTCCCAAAAGTCTTAGTTCAATTGTCTATTATTAAAGGCTTAAAAACTACCTTAAGACTTTGGAACATCGTGTATGTTAAGGTGACTTTGTTGGTATGGGATTTTCTCCCACTAACACAAAACTTAACTTGCCTATATATTATAGTCTTAGAAACTCCAAGAGTTCAAGTAACTTGCATATGGTTACACTAATAGGTTTTATTCTATATTCTGAAACTCATTAGCTATATGACCATGTAATGATAATAGAATTTGAAGATCTTCCTTACCCCTAATAGGCTGAATGTAATCTCATGGAGCATGTGATGGGAGGAGTTTGCTGAAGGGTGGAGCAGAGCCCACAGGAATCTGGGAGTCAGAGCAGTTAGAGCTGGAGGGAGGAGGGGCCACATCCAGGGAGACAGGCAGGCTTCTGAGTGTTGGTTTACGGGTAGCCTAAAGGATGGTGTGGCTCCCTGCAGTGTTATGGCATATTAACTTCCTTGTTGTCATGATGGATTCAGTTTTCTGGTTCAGGGATCTCATTTTCTGGTGTCTGAATAAATGTTTTGCTTCTGTCTTCTATGTGGAGAGTCTATTATATTTTATGGCTGAGAACTATGTTGGCATCTATGCAGTAGCCATAGATGCTATGAATATTACATTGGTGCTACAGACCATGAGCAAGTAACTTAACTTCTTAGAATTTCTAATACTACAAGATATGGATTCTGAATTGGTTGAATGACAGGATCCCAAAAAGCCAAACTGCATAAACCACTCAATCAAAATATCAAAGTTTCATGTAAAAACCAGAAAAGTTGAGAAATTCTTGTTTTGCCTTGCTGAGAATTTCAGTTAGATGGCATAGTAGATAGAATGCCAGACCTAGAATCAGGAAGACCCAAGTTCAGATCTGGTTTCAGACACTTGCTAGTTGTGAGACCCTGGGCAATCACCTAACCTGTTTGTCTCAGTTTCCTCAACTGTAAAACGAAGATAATAATAGCATCTATCTCTCAGAATTGTTGTGAGGATCAAATGAGATGGTAAAGCACTTAGCACAATGCCTTGCACATTGTAGGTGCTACATAAATGCTTATCCCCCTTCCCTTCAAAAAGTACAGGCAGAGACAGGGGAATTGCTGTTCATTCCAGGACAGTTTTAACCAATAAGAAACAATTAGGTCCTGAAGTAGAAATAACAGGATACTTTAGAGGAAGTGGCCACTCTGTCTTAGTATTGGGGGATAGAAGAGGAGTGAGACTGTAAGCATAGTGTAACTAAGGTTTCAGAGAGTGAATTTCAAAGATTCTGTAAAAGGAATGCTTAGTTTGTATTATCTCCCAAAGAGAATAATGACTTTGAGTTGGGAACTATAGGATAAAACTAGTTAACAGGGAAGTAAAACTCAAGATGTGAGGAAATGATAAAAGGATACCTTAACTTCACAACACCAAACCTAAACAAATTTCAATCCAGAATATTGTATTTGTGGATGTGTAGATTGCAGAGCTGCCTTCATTTTAGATTTCTCGGCTACTGAAACTCTAGGTGTTTTTGGGTCAGAATCTTCTCAAAACCAGAGTTCATGAGTCCCACTAACATGTTTCATTTTTACCATTCAACTATAAAGCGCATTTAGTTAATAACAAAGGTATTTTCAATTAAATAACAATCTAAAGAAAGTAATGATTCATTACTCTCCCCCCACTCCCGATCTTAAGTTCATTCTTTCACAAATGTTCACACTTAAAACAAAGTACTCAATTGGAGGAGTGGGCCTTCACAGAATGTATGTGAGTCATCCATACTTTGGGAACACATGTGCCACCTATGTGAAGTGATGTGTGTACAAGGACCAAATGGACTAGTGTATGAAGACACAATTCAGTTCTCCAAAGCAGCAAAATTGTCCATATCTTCTACTCAAGTTATACTTATTTGCTAGAGCTGCATGATTCCAGGCCTTACTGTCCACTGTTCCCCATCCAAAACTAACTTTCTGCTGCCCCACACCATGAGTTGTTCCATATTCATTATCACTAAGTTCTGCTCTCTGATCCAGCTGATCATATCTGGCAATTTTCAAGAGGGGTTAATAAGTCCTAAAAATTTAAGATACACTGTGGTAGAGAAATGGGTTTAACCTCATCCCAGTAGTCCTTCTGTTCTATACAAAATAACAATTATGGTCCTAGCTAGAGAATCCTGATGGACAATGTAACCTTTGTCCCACATTACCTAGCATCCTGGTCTCTGATTTATCTACAGATACAAATTGTGTGTCTATTATAGGTAATCTTCGAAAATTTTCAGATGAAAGAAAAGATTCAGGAAGACTGACGACACATAAATGTCTCAGTTTTCAAAATAAGGGAAGGTAGATTCTTTAATCATAGCACAATGGGCTTAAATTCAACTCCTGGTAAAATTGTAAAATGTATTCTTGATAAATAGTTTGGGAGGCACTCAGAAAGAGACACAGTGACCACTATGAACCAGTTTGGGTCCAATTAGGACAGAAGTTGTACCAGACTAAACTTGTTTCCTTTCTCAATAGAGTTGTTAAGACTACTATTCATTATGCCAAAGGAATGTTGTGAATGTAACATGCCAGAAGTTCAGCAAGACATTTGACAATGTCTCTCATGATATCCTTCCATACTAAATTATGAGACACAGGCTAGATGAAAATAGAGAAAAAGTAGATTTAGAACTGATAGATAGATCCAGAGTAGTGATTACTACTGCTGGCAACTTAAAAGTAAGTCATTACTGAAGAATCACAGCGTTCTCTTCTTGGACCTGTTTTGTTTGACATATATTCATAGAGGATAAGATGAGCCAAGATGTTAGAGTAGGAGTAAGCAATACAACCCAGAATATGACCCAGGGTCAAATCTGTAGCTCTTTTGTTTAGACACAAACTAGGGGTTAGAACCTAGAAAGCCCAAGTGATAACAATCAAAAAATGCTTTTAATTAGACCATATAAATAAAGTTTTCAGCTCACTGGCCTAAGCTACTCCTGTGAATTGCAAAGAAAACAACACTCAGTGTCTTGGGCATATAGCAATGGGAACCCAGATAAAATGGCCTGTGGCCTTACAAGGTCACAACAGTACCAACAGAAATGGACAAAGCCTGGTCCTAGCACAAAGTCCTAATCCAGGAAATAAAACTGAAAGGATGTGTAAGCAACAACAATACAAAATTAAACATCTATTATAAATCCAGGGATACTCAGAAGAAGAGAACTCCAAAATAGCTACGAGTAAAGTTGCAAAGAAAAAGAGTTTAAGCACAAAATCAATTAGAATTCCTAAAAGAAATTAAGCAACTCAAAAATAACTTTAAATTATAACAAATTAAATGAGTTTGATATAATAAAGAATTAGAAGAGACATAAGAGGTTTTCTATTCATTCATTCATTTATTCATCCATTTGCTTTTAGTTTACAACATTCAGTTCCACTACAAGCTGTTGAGTTCAAAATTTTCTCCCCCTTCTTCTCCTCCCCATTCCCCGCCATGCTGGCATGCAATCCTATATAGGTTCTACAAATATCTTCACATTAAACATTGGTCAAATTGTAAAGAAGGATTATAATCAATGAAATGAACAATGAGAAAAAAGAAACTTGGAAAAAGAATTTATAGCTTGGCACAATAGGTACAAACCCATAGCAAAGTAACAAATTCTTTTATGATTAGAGTAACTTCATGAGAGAACAAAACATATTAAATATCAAAATATTGAAAAATAGAAGAATATTTTAGGTATCTCATATTTAAAAAGCAACTAACCTGGAAAACAAATCAAGGAAAAATAATTTAAGAATCCTTCAAATATCTAAAAGCCGTGTATTTCTCTCTCTCTCTCTCTCTCTCTCTCTCTCTCTCTCTCTGTCTCTCTCTCTCTCTCTCTCTCTGTCACACACACACACACACACACACACATGCACAGAGCCTGAATATCATGTTTCAAGATATCATAGAATAAAACCACACAGGAAGAGGATAATAAAACTTCCATGCCTATTGGTAGAAGATATATTCGTAACTAAACAAGGGGTAGAAGCAATTACAAAAGATAAAACAGAGAACTTTGATTATGCAAAACTAAAAAGTTTGTGCACAAACAAAATTAATATACCTAGGATAAGAAGGGAAGCATGGAAATGGAATGGAAAAAATCTTCAAATCAAATTTCTCAGGTAAGGGTTTAGTATCTAAGATGTGGTCAAAGGCCATGAACAAGCAGTTCTCAAAAGAATCATAAACAATTTCCAGGTGGAAGAATGATCCAAGTTTCTAATAATGAGAGAAATACAAATCAAAACAAGCCTGAGATTTCATCTCATACTTCAGAGAAGACAAAAGATAGGAATAATAGTCAGTGTTAAAGGGGTTATAAGAAGAAAGACATTTACATACATTACAAGAAGTTATTTGGAATTGTTCATTTTTTATGTAATAAATTTTATTTGTTTCTTATTTACATCATTCATTTTCATGAGATTTTAGAATTACAAATTTTCTCCACGTCTTCCCCTACCCTAACCCCAAAACAGCAATCCCACTGTAGAGCCCCTCCCCTGGTCTGCTCTCTAACTTTCTGGTAGGGCAGGGAGGGTCTCCTTTCCCCAGCCCCTGTATATCTTAATTCCCAGTTGTCGGTATTGCAGAGCTTTAAATTCTATATTCTTTCGATTCCTCCCTTGTCACCCACCCCCACTGGAAGGACAACCAATTTAAAACAGGTTGTGTAGGTGTGATTATACAGGACATCTTCATAGTGGACATATTGTGACATTGATCCTATGTCCCTCCTTCCTATTCCTCCCCCTCTTGTTCTGTTCTCTACCCTGTCCCTGTCCCTGTCCCTTTATTGAAGTGTGAGCATCCAGCATCCCTCCCGCAGATCCTGCCCTCCGCTCCATCATCCCACCTTTCATCCCCATGCCCCCTACTCTCTTGTGTGGCATGATGCCCAGTTTAGAGTTTATGCCATTTCTTCCCTAAACCAGATTCAATGAGAGTAAATGAAAGTAAAGTTGTAACAGTTATCCTTTGCCTCTAACACACGGGATGATAAACCCTATTTTGTCTCTCCCTGTCTCCTCTCATTCTAGTCCTCTCCCACCTCAGAATTTGCCTTTTAAAGTATCATCCCTTCATATTCAATTGATCCTATGCCCTCTATATACCCATATATACACATGCTCAGATATATATT